>PNEQ01094120.1:0-13506 GCA_003012365.1 Medauroidea extradentata | reverse complement strand
TGTTCACCCGTGTTTATTTTCTTTTGAACCCGGTGGTATCCATGTTCTGATTGGCTGCGCACGGCGCACAGCGCACACGCACAGAATTTTTAGGATTTAGCTCAACTTTCTGTGCGCCGATCCTGTGCTATTTTGCCGTGCGTGTGCTATTTGTGATTGTATCGTGTGCCACCCAAAATGCTGGATTTAACTTTCTGTGTGTGCTGTTTTCTGTGCTAAATCAATTGTAGCGGAGCCTTGAACTACTCATCAAAATTCGATGAGAATATTTTGCCAATAGATATTTTATCAGCGGACGTTTATCTATATAGCACTATGCGGTAGTATGCTTTAATTTCGAGTAAAAAAATTAAAAACTGTTTTTAGAAAAATAAGGGCTTAAAACTACAAAATCTACAAAAATGGAAAACTGTTGTTTTTATAATTTGTAATATAAAGATGTCTAGACCTAAATAACAAAAGAATTGAAAAAAATACTCGCGTTTTCATTTGAAAATAATTCTAAAAAAATATATGTAAAAATTTTGCGCAAAAATTTTCGTATAGTAAAATTATTTTCAAATCAAAACGCAGATTCCAAAGTACTGTTAACTATGTACTTTAATTATTTTCATTTTTTGATTTCTTCTTGCATAATTTTTTTTTTGGCGCAACTCAGTGGCTGCTAAGAACATTATAAAAAAGTGGTAAAAAATTATCACTTGTAAACATTTATATTAAATAAAACATTTACATTACCAAGTTTGTATTTACTCAACACTAGTTTTTATCAAAGAAAATTTGGAATACTTTAATAAAACTAGCCTTAACAACACTTTATTATTCCACTATAATACACGATAAAATTTTTTAACTATTCTATCTCCTCACATTATATCAAAGAAATATAAATCAAATGTGGGTTAAGATTTTCAACTAGTTACCTGAAGGGATAAAACAATTTTTAATAGAAGTGCAGGAAAAAGACCTACAAAAATACTATTACTCAATAAATGACTATTTAAATGATTAACTATATTGTATCTTTGTCTTTAAATCAATATGAGGATTTTATTTTTCGTATTGTATTTCTCTGATGTATTATTGACTGACACCTACATCCTGGAGCACTTTTTTTGCTTAAAATACGTAAATAAAATCATGTTCTCTTCTCCAGACTGTCACTTGAAGAACTACCTGTGTTCCAAGAAGACCACGTCCTGGTTTACACAGCTTGTCCAAGCAGTACAAATAGGCAAGAGGATGAAGGGAAAACATCTGATCTCAACGTATAGAACAGTTTGTAGAATATTGTGGATGTAAACGTTTGTTCGTGCTGCTCTGCTACTTCCGGGCGCAGAAACGCTATTTCAACTTGAAACATGCCACAATTTCTTCACGTTCTCAACACGACAGGAAGCATTATTTTAGTTAAAAAATTTTAAAACACGCTCTGTTTATGTGTTAAAAGATTTTGCGCAATTGCTGCAGACAAATTTTCCTCTAAAATATATGTTCGCTTGCTTGAAGAGATTCTTTAGAAGCCAACATGGAGCAAATTTTACGCACAGCACACAAAGTATTGTGTTATATTTGATTTACTGTCAGTCAGTACTGTATACTGAGAATTTTGAAAGTAAGGGGGGAGGGGCAAAGATAACTTACGTCTACCACCCCCAAATCCCTATTTTTTTTACAGCTAGAGAAGTAAAATTTTTGATAGAAAAATACTTAAAACTACTATAATACTATTTTTTGTGGATTTTTATTTCCAAATTATGTCATGAAATTAAATTAACTTCAATTTAATTTGCTGGTGTAGACATACACACTACAACACGGCACTCTAGCTATTGGTTTCTTCTAGGCGGATAATATTTTTCTGTCCAGCCTTTCCGTCCGTTTGACATGCCGCCAGGGGCACGTGCCCTCTTTTACCTTCTTCCCCCTCCCCATATCGGGCACTGTTGTCAGTAGGTATCGCGAAAAAATTACTGTGTATGCTGTATTTGAATCATGTACATTTTCACATGTACTTTTTGTTTACTGACCGCATGCCTTTATGGTTCGAATGAGTCTTCGGGAGACACAAAATACAAGTAATTCGCAGGTAAATTCATTATCGAAGAGCTGTAATCATCCGGCCATGCACAACAGATACGAGCTAGAGTGTTCCAAAATACAACCGGTCGTGAAAACTATTCGCAACAATTACATGTTCATATTTTGAGCTAAGCAAATGTTTGCACAGATCACCTCATGAACGTCCTAGGAACAAGTTTCTAGGTTTATTCTTCGCCTACGAGTTTTCTGTTTCGGAACAAGGAGAAGACCGCGAGTAAGAGAAGGCCTGTCTCGTCTCAACGACGAGGAATTTTTCCGAGGACGTGGCGTCACACGGCAAGCTCGCAGACACCTAAAAATACGATACGCGGACGAGATGGTAGTTGTTTTTTGCAGTTTCAACAAGGAGTCAGGGGGTTCCCAAGCATCTCAGCCCCTCGCTCTGATGTAGCCTCACATCGGCGGTATTTATACCGGGAGGGCTGCCAGGGGCGGTGTCTGGCCGCCTGCCGGGGCGCTATAGGCGCCTGACTGCCGGGGGAGGACGTCGCTAGTCTTCTTCGCCAGACGCACGTCGCGATCAATGCCGTCCACACTCTGCATCACGTCGTCCTATGTTATCTGAGGCACTTCTGGACACCAGCCTTGGGCCGTCTTCCAGTTGGCTTTCCGTTACTGCTGGTGAGCACTGGAATCACTGATAGTCCGTCAGTGTCCATGTCAGTAATCGGCTAACATTTCCTCACTGTTATTGATTTCAGAGCTTCGAAACTACTGCCAGCAATTGACATGTAAATAAACGAGAATACGAATTTGACTACCAAATAGAGTTCCGTAACCTATATAAAAACTGTTTCATAAAATTAATAATTTTATGTGCGTACGAAAATAAAACAATTTTAATTTAATGTTGTATTTTTATTGAATAATTTGGGGAAAAAAAAAAAGAATCCTAAGGAATATTTTTATACAAAGTAAAATATACTACATAGTATCACCGTGATCAATATCTACAAACTTATCTGGAGAGCATATTTTGAATCTCGCGCCAACGACTTTTTACTGACATTTCATGTCCTCCCGAGTTCCAGTGGCATCAGAAGTCGTAGCCTCGCACGATGGGACGACCGAAAATCATTCTCAGAGACCATTAGCGGTCGTCAGCAGTGATCTATGGCTGATAAAAATTAATTGCCCTCTTTTCCAAAATAAAACCTTTCATGAAATACGTCTGTTTCTCTCTCGCTCTCCCCCACCCCTCCCATAATTTCACTTTAACTCCTTCCGCCAACACCACCTAACCACGTTTTGTCTTTTATATAATGTGAACGCACAACACTCGGGAAAAGTTAAGTGCATTCTAAACTGATAAATCGGAGAGTTCTTGACTTAATTTTAATCAAGGATACAACAATTCAAATTATAAAAAGGTGGGCAAACGTAATAACGTTGTTTTAATTTTCATCTTCTAGGATGTACATAGGTCACCACATTGGGTAACAAAGTTTTGTTATCATAAAATGAATTTAAATTACATCTTATGTTGCTAAAATAAAGAACATGTAAAATTATCGTATGGGTGATAGTTTAAGGATTACTCCTGCTTCATGTAATCAGAAGGGGGTGGGGGACGCCCCTCCGCGACCACTCAAAGTCGTGGAATAGTCGAAGAATTAGTTTCAATTAGTTTTTCTTTGTGGTGATTTTATGTACTATTTCAAGCGGAAGTTTTGCAATTAATGGCCATTAGGTCGTTAAGGTCATCCGTTATGGCCGACACCTGTGCTGTACGTGATGCCGGCTAAGATACTGGACTGAAGGACAAATTGTTAAGAGGAGGGGATAACCGCAGTAAGCCTGCATTTGTTTCTTTCAACACCCATGTTTTTACACAGTGAAGTATGCTTTTACAAGTTATTGAAGACCAGTGGAGATGAAAACCATTTGCAGAGATGTTTTAATGTAATCAATTGCCAGGTTAGCGCATTTACACACACACACACACACACAACATATTGTCACTAATAAATTACTACATTTACAAAACATGTAAACATGGATGAACAAACATTGAAAGTGATGCGCATCGTGAACTACTTAAGTAAGAATTACGTAAATATTGGGCACAAGGCTGACATCAGCAGTACTCGTTACTAGAAACGCTGACTATAGCATCATGATGTCAGCTGTTTAGTGAGTATTCGTAACAATACAAACACTGTCACTAACCACACAAGTGGTTATCTTGAGATACAATACCTCACGTCTCCAAACCAGGGGCGTCATTTGGGGCTACAGGGGATTTGAAATTTGTGTGTATAAATATATTTTTTTTTGTATTTTTAAATTTAAACAATGCTAACTTAAGGACATAAAACTGAAGTTTTATTATTAAAATATCTAATTTATACATGCTTAATTAATAAAAAAGATGCAACAAGGTCACTGTCGTCTGAAAACAAAATCTTGCCCCCCCCCCCCGGAAAAACCTGAAATGACGCCCCTGCTCCAAACTCTGTTATTCTTCAAGTAGCCTACGTGAGTTATTTACCGCAGACATCTTGTGTTCACAGATTTTAATTCAAAACCTGTACGCGCTGAGTTACCGACAGGGCAGGCAATTTCCTGACACGTTCCGTGCATCTGCTGGTACGTGTTTTCACCTTAGTAGTTACGTGCTTTAAACAACCGCCCAATCTGCTTATTTATTAGGTTAAAAAATGACGCAAAAGATAGTTTCACTCTGAGAACACTTCAAAAAAACATTCATGTGCATGCTATTTTATCGTAAAGTATCGACTTACTTAAGAGAGGAATTCACCAAAAAATTAAATTGTTAAACTTTTTCTTATTTAAACGTGGTTGTTTGTTCTGTAGACATAATATATTGCAACTATTTTGTACTGTAATGGAATTTTTTTAGCTCCCATGGTTTTTGTATAAGAACATGTTTAAGTCTAAATTTGTGTAAAACGTTCTATGCAAAAAAGGAAAACCAATCAACTTGTCGAAATAAAAAAAAAAAATGTTCACACTGAAGGACAGTGCCATTATGTATGACATGCATAAAAACCATATTGATTAAATTTTTGGAATTTTTAAATATTTCTCAAAACTTAGCAATTTTTTTTATTTCATTATCAATATTATTTCTAAATGAAAAAAATGTCATTGCTTGTAAACATATATTTTCGCAGCTTGCGACTTTGTTCTTCAATGTGACTTTTTTTTTTTTTCATTTTGGCAAGTAAGTTGGTTTTCCTTTATTGCATAAAACCGTTTCATGAAACATTTGATTTTAATAAGCTATAATATAAATATAAATATATATATTTATATATATTAATATATATATAATTTATATGAACAAAAATTAAAAAAATTAACGAATTCAGCAAACATTTTCAAGTCGTATCAATTTTGTGTACATTTCCCGAGGCACAAGGCAGAGACAGACACGTTGGCCACATCTCCGGCTCAGTGCAAGATGTCCGCGTTGTGTCGACCAAATATGTCTTTTTTTAATGTACAGATTTTTATTTTAATATTTTACTATCTGTTAAGGTGGCCGCCTGGGTATACATTTTGCGCGTTCGAGGGCTAGAAATGCGGAAGTGATAGAGACGATACCGCACGCGCATCTCACCGTACCATTGCCTCTAAGCGCAAGTCACTCGCCTCTAGCACACATTCAGTGCTGACATTTTACGACGTAATATTAAAGGTATGTGTTTATTGTATAGCCTATACCGTTTAAACGAATCTGCGCCACACGGCCTTAGGTCTATCCATCCTGCCATGAAGAGTCATTTTAACAGGTCTTTGGTCACGGCAACTACAGTGGCTTCCCCATGGTTCGCCGATGTGTAGGTCAGAATAACTAATAAAAGACAACCACTGCTGCTGGAGAGTTAAAACAAGTGTTAAAATTACCCTTCTTGGCAGGGTTGCCATAAAAGCCGCGGCCTTGTACTACAGGTACAACATAGCCCTGTAGCGTTGCATGCTCAGAACAATATTTTTTTTTATTCTGTAACACTTACATATTGTAGGTTCACATAAGTCACGAATGCGGTAACCTTACAGAGGTAAAAATCTTTCGCAAGTTGGCAACACTCCTCGAAAGCAGACAAGACAACTGAACCGTGACATGTGCAAGCCGGATACACCTCGGGCTATAGAAATGGAGTTATTGACCTTCTCTTGAATACAAATATGTAAAGTTTGCTGCACACTTTATTCGCCCGCGCCGTGGTTTCGTAATCGCTAGCTTAAATGTTTATAAGTGAGGAAAATCTTCATTTTCATGTGCATGAAATAGTGTTAGTATTGTAGTCGTTATTTGAGAGTATATTTTCTTATTAAAAAAAAAGTAGTTCAGCCAGTTTTTCATAAAGGCATTTATTACAAACTCAAAATGTGAATGAATTTCGTTCATATCCACTACGGAAACCAATCATTAATAAAGCTTAAAAAAATTGAAAGTAGGCCTACATGGTCACAGGCTACTGACGTATACAAAAAATTCATTACGTCATAATTTAAAAAAAGAGGCTAAATTTTTTTGCCATTTTTAATGTAAAGATATTTTGTAATAGGTTTTTATATACGTCAAGCAGTAGTCAGTGACATGCAGTTTCAATGTAAATCATTTCATTTGATTATGTTGTTTGGATTTTTCAGTTGAAAAGAATAATAAACACGCACACTTTAACTTTGAAATTTCATTGTGGGAAAACTGGCTAAGCTATTTTTTTGTAAGAGGAAAATGCACTACTAATAGACTTTTACTAAACTAACACTATTTCATACAAATATAACGTTATTAATTTACCACACTTGAACGGCAGTAACAAAGAACCAAAGACGTTCACGTTGGCGAGAGTTGTGCTGCCAGTAACTGTCAGTAGATCCGGGTGTCTCGCCAAAAATACGATCATCCGCGGTGAAGGTCAAGCGTGGTTTGTTTACCCCCCACATGGATGAAAACATTAATACTTGACTCATTTTATGACGATTCAGTATACTGTATTAAGAAAAGTCCAATAACTAAGGAAAATAAATACGCATTCGTGTGGGTTGTCTCTGGAAATTTTATACAGAAATTTAGAAAATGGATATACGTGTTTCCAAATTTTATATTTTTTAAATCTACTTGGAAAAATTATTTAAAAAATAAGGAAATAGCAAAAAAAATTAATGCA
The DNA here is from genome assembly GCA_003012365.1 of Medauroidea extradentata. Taxonomy (NCBI): domain Eukaryota; kingdom Metazoa; phylum Arthropoda; class Insecta; order Phasmatodea; family Phasmatidae; genus Medauroidea; species Medauroidea extradentata. The sequence continues at coordinate 6,259 of PNEQ01094120.1, read as the reverse complement.
TTTTTATCTGTTTTGCGTAAATTTCCTAGAGAATATTAGAAACAATTAGTGTCATTCACGCGTAGGTTACAATTTGCTATGAAGACATTATGTTATCACTTCAAATTTTGTGTAATTCGAGTGGGAGAAAAATTTTTCTTCAGCGCTGGTAAATGGTGACATGAGGAGAGAATGGAGGAATTAAAGGGCAGGGGGAAACGGGAGATACCTGAGAAAACCCGCCAACCCACGGTATCGTCCGGCACGATTCAACATGCGAAAATCCGGGGATCGACCCCGCCGCGAATCGAGCCCGAATCGTATTGGTGGGAGGAGAATGGTCCGACCATTCGGCCACCGCGGTACATCGTGTAATCTGAAAAGTGGAAACTGAGCCCAAAAAACCGTCCACTTTCGCTCGGTCACCACTAGTGTCATCGCCTCTAAGCGTAAAGCGCTCAACTAGCGTCACACTTACTTGAACAATTGGTTTTAACGATTCAGCATTATTACATGCGGTATTGTAGGACATTGCACACACTAGCAGCAGCAGCGCTCGTCAACATACAGACACTAGCACTGCCATCGCCCACAGCCTTCGACAACATCCGCGCATGATGTATTATGTTAATTAACCCGGCGTGTTCAACGACTCACAACAGCAAATTAGTGCCACTTCAGTGAGCGTGCCTTGTACAAGAATGCCCTCCTTGTGTTCCCGCCCGCGTCCACCTACTACCAAGTGAACTTGCGCAACGGTTAAAAGTTTGACTCACATTCGTTCAGGTTCGATTCCCGACTCCGACCATTCTGATTTTAGGTTTTCTGTGGTTTCTCGAAATCGCTCCAGGTGACTGCTGGAATGCTTCCTTGACGCAGGGCATGGCCGATTCCTCTCCCAGTTCCTGTCCGTTTGTAAAGAGTGTATAAACGTCTATAATGATCTCGCTGACAAGAAGAACAGACCAATAACAAAATAAAAAAAACTGTAATCACTAAATCATTTATTTATTTCGTCTATTTACCGTGGGCGCAGCTATGTCAATCTCGCCTTCTCTTCCTCTGGACCCGGTATACATGAACAGATATTAAAAAATCCAAGAATACTACTCTTAGTTTATGTACAAATGAATAATACACACATTCCCTAAAAATTGCCAAAAACACTATAAATGTTGCTTACAAGATTGTCACACATATTTAAGTTTACACATTAAAAAAATTATTATTTGATTATCTTGTAGATTATCGAGTTGCAATTACAAAGCTTTTAAGGGTTTTTTTTTTTCGATTTTTTTTTTCTAATTTTATTCCGTGTGAAGATTTATAAGATAGATAAATTTAGGTTGATTTAAAAATTATAAAATTCTACAGTTGTCGGTGTAAATATATGCATGTAGCAAGATTTAGGTATTTAAAACAGGCCTACACGACATTATAAACTTGTATTAAAATTATAACTTAAATGTTACAGTAACGTTACAATTAGAACATTGGTAATCTGTGTGTTGTAAGAAGATTGTCAATAGGAGTAATTCCCGATCTACAGAGCAGAAGAATAGGAAAGATTCAAAACGGTGATCGAAGAACATATGGTAAAGATGGTGTAACTACGATGAAGACATAACTATAGGTAGACCCACAACATGCACATTAGTCTCACTAGAGACGCTACATTTTTCTAAGTTCGAGATACTACGTGGGATGTGGTCTCCACTAAAGCGTGGCAAGACGCCAAGACCTGACCTCTTCATGAGTGAAATCTGATTAAAAAACCACCGGCAGCTAAGGGCGTAGCCAAAAATTTTTTTTTGTGGAGGGGTACCAATTCCAGAATTTTCGTAACACGATAAGGGGACCTAGATCGACGACATAAAAAAACGGGGGATACCCGGAAAAAAAATTATGTTTCAATGCTCAAAATGATGCAATTTCAGCAGTTTTTGTAACTCAATTGTGAATATAACACTGCTAATTTTATCTTCGAGCAGATTCTATTCATTTCGGGAGGAAAGGGGGAGGGGAGGAAGTATCCTGATATCTCCTCTGTCGGCAACATTCGCCGGAGTTTAAACCCGAAGCGCCAAGGTGAGGTGAGAGAGTTGCCCCAAGAGCCAATGAGACTGGCGTAAGGTGAAGGGACAACCTAACATCCATGCCCGAGCCGGGATTCGAACCCAGGACCTCTAGCACCGTAGACTGGCACCTAGTCGACGAGGCTACCGAGGCCGGGCCGAAACGCCGAATGTTAAAACTCTTGTTTTCAGGTCTAACGTACGGTACACGGTGGTCAGAACTAACAATATTTGTCTTTTTTTCTACAAGAAATTAATAATTTTAACAGTTCATGACTATAATCCGGGAAACGTGTTAACAAAAAATTTCGAAGTGAGAAAAAATATTTTTTGCCCTCTTTGCAGAGCTCTTGAAATCCGGCCAAAGGCACCTCGGTAGTGGCAATGCAAGTAATGCAAGAAATCGCATAAAGTGATTTCGGGAGACCACAAAAACCGAGAAGAGAATGGCAAGAGCCGGTAATCGATCCCGGGTCCTCCCAAGTACGAGCCCAACGTGTAACCATTGCGTCACCTCGCTCGTTGCTTTAGTTTTGGAAATAATTTATAAGATATCCTTTTCTGATGAATAATTCAATAATTTATCCGTTAGGTGTAATTTGTACAACATCTCTGGACACAGAAAATTCTTTTTAAAACAGTTTTCTTCAGGCAATGCTTGTAGTGAACCAGCATGAGTAAACGCATCTACATAATCAACAAATTATTTCACAGCGTATGTCGTAATGCTGGCAAGTTCTCATTCGCCGACGGCCTGCGCATATAAATAAATATTACTGTATTACTGTATGCTCTCCCCAGTAACTTCAGCCAATTTTCAAGTTCCACTTTAAAATAAATAAATAAAAATTACTGCGGCCTCAAACATTAACATTAACTCATGTTAAGCGGTAGAAAAATTATCACCAAAAATTTCTAGCATTACCGTGAACAAGACATACCATTTTTTGTTGTACGCACCAGTGTACTTGGGCGATGATTGGTAGATTCTATTTTACAAAAATGAAACATTTTCAAAAAACAATTTACAAAATTACTTTACGACCAACTGATGGTGAAACGATGAAAACAATAGGTCTAAGGTACACAACGGTACAGGAATAACTACGACAGCAGAACTATCCGCAGATAATAGACTACCAGCACGTACCTAACAAACAGTAGTAGATAATGGACGGTTGATCGGCTGGCAAACCCGCAGGTGTCTTGTCAGCACGCCTCGTCCCTGGTTTCCCTAATGATACCAGCATGCCTGCAGTAGGTCACGTGATGCGTGTCGCAAGTGCTACAGCCGGCACACTGGTCCGTTGATTGCACTGCGGTGATGGCTTACACGTGTGACAGTTCTCTGCCTCAGCGACTGTCGAACTGAAGAAGTCTCCAGGGGGCTAGTCCCCCTAGGTCGCCGCCCGCCGCGGTTGGCGCAGTAGCTACGCTATCAACGTTCGATTCATGGCGGAGCCGGTCCCCGGATTTTCGCGTTTGGAAATCGTGCCGGACGATGCCGCTGATCAGCGGGTTTTCTCGGGGATATCCCACTTCCTACCACCCCATCATTTCGGCGCTGCTCCATACATCGTCACCTCCCACTAGAGATAAAAACCATACATGTTAAGTGCTGACCAAACTCACTCCACTTCACTTCCAAGATCGCCCGCCCTCTGAAGTTAGCGTGCTGCATGCTTCGCCATTGATTATGACCATGCTTTTCAGCGATGAAATATTGAAAACAGTCTCGCCAGTAAAAATGTGATGCCCATGTCCACGTGCTTCTCTGTTGGAAGTGTCAGAATAATTGTTGGCCAATTTAGTTGGAAGTATTTCGTTGCATAAAAAATACCCAATGTGTTCGACAATTTTATAGCGTCATTTGATAGACAATTTTTAAAGTGGGATGAAAGGGTACTGAAGCTAGGAGAGGAGGTCGTGGGGAGAAGGAGCAGGACAAATGGATTTTACCAACCGGTGAGGCGAGAGGGTTTTACGTCCCTTTAACAACGAGCCGATGAGGAAGAAGTGAAGTGAAAAGACAATACATCATCCAAGCCGGAGCCAGGATTCGAACCCAGGACCTCTCGCCTAACCAACTACGCTAATGAAGCCGGCCGCGACAGAAATCACGTCGTGCAGCGGTGAGACAACACATGCATGTCCAGCAATGTAGGTAGATGTAACAGTGAAGCAGGCGGCACGAAGATCGCACATGGTCAGCATGTGGCGGCGACGAGCAGCTGGCAGATCGCCCCCTCGTAACACGCTACATTTGCGTCGCGACTTCACCGGCTAGTCCAGCGTTGCCAACCGTAACATCCTGATCGTACGAATACGATAATATCATGTCCGGTACAATTTATGATCCAACGATATGATCGTACGTCAATTGTACGATAGTTAGCAGTTTTCGTACTGAATGCCTAGCTGTGTTCAAGTTTACCAACTGTAATGGATGTTTTAATAGAACACACAGTAGTGCCATCTATATATTGCCTACTGTGTTATATACATTTTTAGTTTTTTGAATTTAAATTTGTTATTTTTGCAATGCATGGTATACTTCGGTTCTACTGTCTCAAAATTAATTTCGTACGCAATTTTTTTTTGTTTGTACACAAAATTCTGTTCTGTAGCTTTTTAAAAGTTTTATCTCCGCGTTCAAAAGCATATAGAAATTGTCTTGAATGTACGATCCTACACTTACTTTGTACGATCTCTTCAGGGAAAAAATACCATCCTGACACTGCTCAAGGTTATCAACGCTGGGCCAAACACGCCAGAAGGGCTGTAACCAGCCAGGATTTTTTTCTGGGAGAACGGTATGGGGTTTATTTTGTTACAATGTATTATAGACATACTCCTTCATAAATACATACATACATACATGCAAACAGACACAAAATGAACATTTTGTTTGATTGGCATATTTGCAGTTACATTCCTTAGGGTCGTTGGCAGAGTCATGTGAGGATAATTTGAAGTGAAGGTGTGACTAAGAAGAATCTCGAGTAAAATCTGAGGATGTTTCGTTTACATCGCATAGTCAGGAAATTGAGATTTATCAGCTCAGGTGAAGTGTTACCACACACTTGACGAGAAAAATGATTTCTCGTCGTGCACTGGCCTACGAATTTAAATAAAATTAATAATTTTAAAATAAAAATATATTATTTTCTCAAAGTGACACCCTAACCCCTATATTAAGGCCGCCATGATTTGAATGCAACTTGAGAAAATCTTAAGGAAGGTCCTCAATAAATCCTAAGTTATTCCTTATATTTCACTCACTTTCCGTCTATGCAATGAAAATTCATCACATTAACTCCGAAGGACCTTAGATTTGTCTCGGTGTGACTGTGCAATCGACCCATAACCTCAGTATATAAAGTATGACGGTTTCCTCAGAATTCCAAGGCGGTCAGAAAAAAAAAAGGGGGGGGGGGATACTGATATCCTCCTCCTGGCTACACCCCTGCACCCTTCATCTGCTTGCCCGTGTAAATGTTATCAGAGCTTCTGGGTCTAACGGCCGATCGCAGTCACAGTGAAGAATTTTCTTTGCAAGGACGAAAAATGAGTGAAATCCAAGGGATAACTGCGGATTGCTTAAGCAGTCGTCAGACCTTCCTCAGTATTTTCTCAAATTACAAATCAATAATGGTGGCCGTAAACTGAGGTTAGAATGCCACACGGAGAATAATATCTTATTTTATATTTGTGGATGATAGCTTAGAGGAGGAATATAATCACAGTGTAAAGGAAAGTACGCACTGAGATACTTTATAATTGTTGTAGATTATATCATATAAAATCAAATCGCCGTCACAGTCATTAAAAAATTAAAAAAATTATATACATTTTACCTACATTCACAAGTCGATGCACGAAGAGAAACTACTTTTCTCGCCAATAGTGTGGTAACACTTTACCTTAACTGAGATATCTTAATTTTCTGTTTGTGCAGTGCAAACGAAAAATCCAAATATTTTACTTAAGTTACCCTTAGTTTCACCTTCACTGCAAGGATTTCCTCACATGCCTTGGTGCTGCCGCGCAGAGTAAGGGCCTTGATGCTAATATACTGTCATTACTTCCATCGCCGTGAAATGAAGAGAAAAAAGTAGGAGGTACGAGAAAGAAATTATGAATGCCTAAGTCACGAGCGCTCGTTGGAATGATACAAAGCGAATATGAACAGTGGCGAAATGCAA
>PNEQ01094119.1:0-13506 GCA_003012365.1 Medauroidea extradentata | reverse complement strand
ACTAAAAACGCAAATTTTAGCGCGCAATTGTATCTATTAATGTGTATATATACAAATTTTTTTAAACTAAAAATCTAAAAAAGGTATTTTTGTACTCTAGATAGTATGTTCCAACAACCTACAAAATTCTGTGAAAATCTAAAATCATGCAGCTACTAAATATTTCAAATTTTGTTGATTTAAAATGGAATGACCCACAAAAATATTTCCATCTGATGATCTAAGCTCGTTTTCATGCGGATGTGATGGTGCATTGTCAAAAAAAAACTGTTTTTACTGGAAAACCCTTTGATTTCAATTATTTCTGGCACACATTTTGAATGAAACAATGATTTACACATTACTTAATGAAACCACAATTCAAATATTTGAGTCATTCAAGCAGATTTGTCGCGGTAGTATTTAACAGGGAAATGATTCATTTCTATGTCTTTAAATGATCATGGGTTCTTTGTTTTTCTACAGACAACAGTTTCAGTATATGATCGCCAGTAGAATTTGCGCAACACATTATTTTAATGCGCTCCATGCAAGACTTGTGACCAGGCGCTGATTTTTCTGCCGAAGATGCAAGTATTTTTTTTGACATGTAGGCACTTTCAATACAGGTCACTTTCATTGGCATTATAAACACGATATGGCAAAAATCCGGGTCTATCAAGAATTTGCTGGATTTCTTGCTTGAACAAGTTAGCACCATCATTATCACTATACAGCTTTTCCCTTTCAAGAGTAGATTCTCTTATTCTGTCATGAGTTTTGAATCTTGATAACCAGTGTCTTGATGCTATAAATTCTTCTGTCAACCCAAGTTTTTTGTGGAAAATTTGAGCCCTTTTATGTTGAAACAATTCAAACAAACAATAGTCCAGTCTGCTGAATGTGGATTCTTTCATCGTCTTCCACTTAACCAAGGTACTTGAACTAGTGATGGGCACTATTGAATATTCACTAATGATTAAGTCCATAGTATTTCACTATCGTTCCTCCAGACTACTATGAAAAAATATTCGACTGAATTAATTTGTTTACTATATTTCAGTGTCCTGCCTGGGTCCCGTAACTTGAACAAAGAGACCATTCAATGAAAGGCCAGGAAGTGTCTTAATTCCCTGCCATAAATTTTACAATGGCCCTAAACAGCAGGGGGTGTGGAAAGAGTTGCCTTTGTGAGAGGGTCGAACTTGCTTGATGTTGGGCTCTGCATCTTTGTCTGTATCTGCTACCCTGGACAGCTGCCCTCCCCTCCCTCCTTCACAGCCAATACACCTTCACATTGACTGTTTTCAGTCACTTTTTCCTTCAACATGTTTTCAGTCACATCTTTCAAACTATTGCAAGAGTGTCTTACTACTTAACAATAATTTTCATTAAGTTCAGTGATGACTGCACTGTGTAATAACTACAATTATTTGCTCTTGTTTGTTAAGTTTTTATACTGTAATCTTACGGTGTTTATTAAAAAAAAAATTTAAAGGTTAAACAAATTTATATTCTAGAATATTTCAAGGTTTAGTTATTAAGATAATAGTAGAACTATTTGTCCAAAATGAATAGGAAAATATTATCACATGTGTGGCTATACTTTGAAAGAGGTGGCCAACATCTGCCTTTTGTATATTATGCAAAAAAAATGCACATTTTAGTAATAATGCTTTCAAGCCAGCAGTGTAATGGGCTGTGAACTTTGGAACATTCTTGACAATAGTGTGTTGGAATTAAAAAAAAATACCACCCCAACAAGTAATGCTGTTATTGTACTCAGACAGCATTTGGATGTTCCTAGTGAACATAGAAGTCGTATAGTAGAATACTGGAGAGGAGAAAAAATGCCATGCCTTAATTCTTTGACATTACTTTTAAAAACGTACTGTATGGCTCAGCAGTGTCGATTACTTCAGAAAGGGTGTTATTTAAAGTTTGATTAATAGTCGGATCACAGAAGCAACATTAAATCTAAACTGCTTAACACAGTGATATTTTTGAACATGAATATATATAATAATAATAGTAATAATACTAATAATAATGATGATAAAACATTTTTATATTGCAACGAGGCACATTTCTAATGTTTGCAGTGTGTTTTATTATATATGTATGTGTATTAATATCATAATTGGTGATTCATTACTCTTTTAAACTTCTTTGCAATTAACATGTTACCCAACTATTAAAATCAAGCAATTTTGTTGTATAAACACTTTGTCACATTAAGTTCATGCATTATTTTAAAAAATTTATTTAATTTTTTTAAAATTAATTTTTTGTACAGTTTCTTAGTGTAATAATCGTTTGTGTTTGACATCATAACTACATATTTAATATCCACATGAATTTGTTAAATTGTAACTACTAAAATTGCTAAATTGAGTGGAAGGGAAATCTAATTTAAATGTTAAATTCTGCCATATAATGTAATTTTATATTCTGTATTTGAGTAGTCTATAATATTAACGAGTTCCGAGGCAATGCACATTGAATTACAGTTACTCACTGCCACCACTTTAGTCCGCTGTACATTAGAAGGCAAGAAAGTAAACGACTGAAAACTATTGATTGATCAGTCGATATTATGTACTGGCTATCGGTTAGATGGTCAATAGTAGATTTCAGTTGATAGCGTCCATCTCTAACTTGAACTGTCTGCTACTAAAGCATAATGGAGTATTTTATCACAACTTTTTTTAGGTAGCGTAACACAGTGTTTCCGATCTCATTCTCCTCTGCGAGTTTTGCAATTTTTACCCAGCACTGAAACATTTATAAAATTCTTATTTCGCTGTCAATGGTTGACATAACTTGCTATTTATTTTTGTGCTATTTCCAAAATGTTACAACACGTAACTATGTTACAAGAATGCTACCGCACCATTAAATCTACCGCTAACACACCTGTTAATCTGCTGGTGTCCGTGTAGGCAAACTCGTAAAGAAACTGGCATTCAAGATGATGGCCTGATAACACTGTGTACGTCGCCCGCCACCCACCGCGCTTAAGGTGCACTCCGGTTATATGGACAAGGAAGCGGGAAAGGACAGTTTGTTCAAATCAAAAATAAACTACTATAACAAACAAAAGAAAACAAGTCTTGTTTTCCTTGAAATATTAAGTCATGTGCATGCAAGGTGCATAGTTGAATGTTAGCTTGACAAACTATTGTCAAGTTACCAGTATTCTGCAGGTACATTAAATAAAAATCTGTTTATAAGAAAAAATAACTGTAATGACCAGAAAAATGTGGATAATCTCTCACGCACACGCGCACGCACAGACAGACACACTTACAGACACACACAAACATACAGAGTATAATCCCACTAATACAAGTATGTGATATTATGAGACAGTCATAATTACAAGTGTTTTATAGTGCATCATAAGTTTGTGAATGCAGTTTATAGCAAAAAATGTTCAGTAATAACGAGTGGTATCGTCATGAGACAAGAGTGATTCTGAAGCATTAACATACCATGCAAAATGTTTTTTTTTTAATTATAAGCAAACACATTAAATACAAGTGTGCGTAAGGATCACAGTATATCAGCTTACTGTGCACAGCATGAGATATGGAAACGGTGTAAATGTAGTTGCATCTGGCAACGCTGTTGTGACATGCTCGCCCTCGATTGCTATGAATGCCATCTTGATATTGCATGAATAATGAATGTGGTCCATTGAGTGCACAGCATCGCTAGGGTACATCTTGTTCTTATTGTGATAATGAACTGCACTGCAGAATCAATTAATTATGAATGTTTGACGCGACACAGTCACGTCCACTTATAAATTACGTTAACACTTGCCCCCAATTTCTAACACTTTACCATTTAGGCCTAAGGGCAGTAGTATTCGCCTACACCTTTGCTGATTGCGTATTGCCATTTATTTTTACGTAAGGATAATATGTTAGCATGTAAGGTTATGAAGACGAAGCTCTATTTGAAAAACAGTATTTACTTACATCCAAGTGCTTCTCCAATGTTTATTTTCCATGTATAATTGCATTTGCAACATTTGTTAACCTGTACCAGTGTTTGTTTACAAAATACAGCTGAGTTCCTACCAGTAGTGCCAATCCCGTGCATACTCTGTAAAGTGCACTAAAACGTTGATCATGGGAAATACGCACGTAAATATAAATTGTACTTGTTTGTTATTGCTTAAAATGTGTTTTACGATTATATAAATATTCTTGTGTGTTAACTATAGTGTTAAACTGCAATACCGGCATTTATAATTCGAGTCGGGAAGTGTATTTGTGTAACGAGTAACTTTGTGCTTCGAGGGAGTATTTCTTCTGTGCGAGTGTGGCGCACCTGTAGATGCAGACAGCCTCGAGCGGCCCGGCAGCCATTTTGATAACTGTACTTTCAGCCCCCTTCAGGGGTATATAAGGCGGGCGCTGCGCCCAGCTAGTCAGTCGTAAGGGGCTCGGCCTTCAGGCCGGGTCAGCCTGGCACTTCCCATCCCTACCTCATAGTGGGTTGCTGCCTGGTAAGGAAGCCGAAGCCCCGACCACCTCTCCCTCATAGTGGGTGGCTGCCTGGTAAGGAAGACGAAGCCCCGACCACCCCTCACTCTTAGTGGGTTGCTGCCTGGTAAGGAAGCCGAAGCCTGCTCTCCCAATCATTTACCTAACAGAACATAAGCCCGATCCCATCTTCACCTCAAACCCTCATTCTAGCCAGGATGATTCTGCACATAAGCCTAACCTGTGCATTCAGGTTTGAGTTGAGACTTAACCTTCTTAGCAGAGCAATCTAACCTATGTGCTCTTCAAGCCAGTATGCCTAGTACTTTGCCACCGTGCACACTGCCTGTTATAAAATGTTTTCATGCATTTCCCAGTCTTGTAAACTCTATTGAAAATTACAGAATATAATAAACTTTCCCCGGGATCAGAGAGATCGCCGTATAATTACAAGTAACACAGTATTTGTTCTTAGTCAAGTATCATCGATAGCCACAGCGCCCTAATGTTAATAGGCTATTAAATATTGTAACCTCTCGGGATCAAATATATCTTTAGTTCGTACCCTTCTTGTCTATCTCATAATGAGACTCCAGTGTAATAACACATGTCATCAAATTGTGATTGACTCAAACCCTGATTGTAGATCTTGTACCAAAGAAAAGTGTTATATTCATCATGCTGTGACAAATACTGTAACTCGTGTTCATGAATATAAATGCCCTATGAAATTGAATTACTTCGCCTTTCTCCTTTCATGAGTTCACCTTGTGTACCAACCTCCCAATATCCAATAAGGCGAGTAATATCTGCCTTACCCTCTATTGATATAAAGATGATGCCCTGCGCTAGTGAGTTTTAGAGTTTTTCCTTGTTGGCTCCTCCAGTAGTCACTCGCTGGATCGAGGATAGCTCTATTACAAACCACTCTAGAAGGTTCACACCAATCTCTCATGCTCTCTACCTTAAAGACCATCTAGAAATATGCAATGCTAACACTCAGCAATCACACTTGTAACCCAGAACTCGTAGTGCAGCGGTGGACGAAACAAACCACGTGCATCATGTTATACTGCAAGAAGTTAAGTTTATGAAACTATTCCTGCTAGGGTTGTTCCTTGAACACATTAGGCTTGCCGGATCACGGCAACGCATGCAAGCAAACTTCATCTGGATCACTTTTTGAAAGCCTCGAGTTGAAATTTTACACTACCCAGCGTAACCCGAGTTAAGTTCATAAACTTCTTGTGTTATTTTTTATACTTACGTGTGTGCCGGGACGATTCCTGCCAGTGTATTAATGACATACTGTATGTGGATTTTTGCTACAAACTGTAAATTGACGACGTGCGTCCATGTAAGCATCGGTGTGTTGTGACATTTCGCCCTACGATTGAACTCCCCGCCTCGGCTTTGGCTGTGTTTGGGTCCCGTTGGAAGTGTTAGTGCCTCCCTCCTCTGTTTGCCAGTCACTTCCCCTCCTTCCCCTTCTATTTACCTTCTTGCCTCACCATGTCCGACTAGTCAGTGTGCACTGCAGCTGGACTGTTAAGACGGCTCACTCGCCCCCCTTCGCACCCTGTCGGCTCGTTCTGTTTGACCTGGTGAGTTATGTTTTCTTCTATTGGTTTTCTTATTTTTGCGACTATCATTGTTATTTAATTCCTTTTGATTCCTTATTTGTTGTCGAGCCAACTGCGTACGATGCGGTACAGAGTTCAAATTAATGGGTTCGTGTAAAATTTACTTCTTCAAATTGTAAAGAATCAATTTTTGTAATTCCTCTTGTAATGTCTTGATCGATACAATACTTAATACCCGTCTCTGCTAATGTTGGCAATGAATTTATTTATTAGTAACCACACTTCTGTGCTTGTCGCCTTCTTAACTTGCATTTGAACCATCTATCAATCTCTTGCTTATTTTTAAGTTTCCAAGCCAATATATGGGCTTACAAGTTTTGATTTCAAGTTTTCATTTTGATGAAATTTATGTAGGAATGGATAAATAATTTATATTCAGTTGGGATCATGTACTACAAGTTGTAATTGTTTTGCTTTGAATACTTTACAATTTTGTTTGTCCAATCATAAGACATCATATTGGTGGAGTGTTGTTCGTTTCAGCCAATCACAAGCGAGCTAGCAGTGCTGTTCGTATTAGTTGCCACCTTGCAAGATGGCCATTTTTGTTTTGTTTACCTTACATTTGGCCATGCTTTAGCGAGTTAAAATAGTGACATCAAAAACTAATGAAGATCATGGAATAACTAAATTATTAAATATTACACCTAATAAATACATGCTTATAATTTTTTTACATTATGCTTTATAATAGCAGAGATACTAACTGAGGTAAACTGTACTGTTACTATTCCCAGCCCACGTATCTTGTCAATAACCAAAACAATAACTTCTTTATGTAATCATTCGGTTATTAAGACAATTTTTTGTGCTATTATGAACTCTCACAGTAATGGGATTCCACTGTGCTAGCATCTGAAATGAACACAGAAGGTCAACATTCCTTTCATAGTAGATACTGATTCATTATTTCACATATTTATCAACACAACCTATACAGTCATTATACTATTTATAAGACAGGGGTGGCTGCTATACTAATTGTTCTTGAATTAGGTCCACTACCAGTAACTGCAAGCTTTTCCACCATTTCCATTCCATCCTGAATATAACAAATAATTCCAATATAAACAAAGGAAATAAAAAGGCTCGACTGAAACTTCAAAGGTATATTCTTTTACATAAAAGCAACTCAAAAGCCTAAACTGCCTTAATACACATCAGTTATGTTCAAGACTGTCTACTAGTTAAAATTATGCTCAGGGTTGCTACAGAATTTCTAGAATAAATTTCCCTGACTTTTCCAGGTTTTCCAAACAAAAATGTTATTGATTTCCAGTTTTTTTCATGGAATTGAAAATCACAGTAATTTTAGGGTGCAGTCTACATCAATTTCAATCACCATGCTTTCATTTTTATATTTGTACAGGATATTTTTTTCTTGTTTTAAAATCAAAAATTTTATTAATTTTTGCTCTTATATAATTATTTTATCTTGCATGGTTTTTGCATAATGGCTTATTAATCGCCAAAATTTGTTTGTTTCCGTTTTAAGGACGACACTAAAACCAACTCACTTACCAAACTGAAAAAAATTTACAGTGAATAACGATGTTGTAGGCTACAAGATCAGCTATTTTAAACTACAAAATAAAATATTTTTGCATTTTTAAAAAATATTATTGAATTTTTTAAATTTTCATTTAAAATTTCAGCATTTTTATTTAAGTACAAAAAGTTTTTATTCTTTTTATTGTTATGTACGTGAAATTGTATCCTGCAATGTCTTTATCCACTGCAAATTTTTTCTGTTTGGTATGTCAGTTTTAGTGTAGTCCTTAAAATGGACACAAGCAAATTTTGACTTTAACAAGTCATTACGCAAAAACTATTAGAGATAAAAAATTTAGTAAAAGCAAAATTTATTCACATTTTGTGTCTAAAATAAAAAAAAATAAATCTGGTGCAAATAAAAAATAAAAATGTAGTGGCGAAAACAGCTCTAGACTGTACCTTTAACTTGAAATGTTCAAATACATTAAATTTGCACCACTGTTTTTAAAAATGGTTTACAAATGTACTACTACCAGTTACTTGTATTCCTCACACTTAGCTGCCACAATCGAGAGAACTGCAATAAGTAATAACTCGAACTAATTTTAAAATTAATTGCTAAGATAACATTTTCATACAATGAATGGTTATGCAATTGTCCAAGTCAATCACTAAGCCTACAGCAATGAAGATGTGACTCCAGCCCAGAAGTCAAGCTAGTCAGCTAGACAAACACTGCGAAAGCCTACAAACTTCTATTGCTAAGCCTAAAGTTTCTTCAACAATTTTGAATTTCCAGTCACCAGAAGCAATTTCCCTGACTTTCCCACGTTTTCCCTGACCACTTTGGAATTCCCTGGCTTTTCCAGGTTTTCCCTGTTTTCCAGACCTGTAACAACCCTGTCATTTCAAAAACTTGTCAAAAAAATTTACAAGAGACTTTGGCAAGTACAGCACCAATGGAAAATGGTCAAGAAATGTTATACGAGGAGAAACAAGTCTTCTGTAGCCTGAGCTTAAAATAGGAAGTAATATGGTGCAGTAAGATTATATTACAGAGTGCCAGAACTAAAGAAGGTGACACCGACAGATTTGGAGAGAAATTCACAATTTTTAACTCTTCAGTATGATGAAATACTGTAAATTACACTGTACTGCTAAATTTTTAGACACTTTGATGTTTATAACTTATCTTTTTTTTATTTTACTTACCTTCGAAAGAGTAGTATATAGCTTTCTTTACCCAGTTACCTTCTCTTACATAACTAAACTATCAAAACAAATTAAATTTGTAAAACCAACACCTTAAATCTTTATGAGAATTGAAAATTTTGCTAGTATCTTATTACTGGGAGACAGCAAGTAATTAAAAAATGAATTTTTTATGAAAAAAAAAAAGACTATGGTAATAAGAAATAATTCTTCTGGTAACAGTTTGGTTAAATACTATCTTACAAAATGAGATTAATTTTTCTTTTATACAATTAATTACCTCTCACTTATTCCATTAAGAATAACGAATTACCACTACACACATCTAAAATTTGGTATAATTTTTGTGTCCAACAGAAACTTTTTCTTTCGTAGTCCAATGAACTGGTATGTGTTATTTGTGTTTATAGACAAACCAACAAAGGCACATACAAAAATTAAATATTTATGATATAATTAATAGAAAACATAACTACTTTTCTTTTGGAAAAAAATAATATATCACAAGATTTCTTGCAACAGTTCTCCATTAAATTATAACTGGTTAGTTCCTATTTCGAACAGTAATAATATATATATATATATATATATATATATATATACACATAAATACATATACAGTGAACCCTCGATAACTCGGACCTCGATGTCCCGGACTTCGGATAACTCTGACAGAATTAAAAAAAAAAAAAAATTAAATAATTTTTAATTATATTTCTTGGGTAAAAGACATACGAAAATCGTTTCTGCTGGATTCAAATTCATCACAATATATTTAAGAACAGTATTAAACTTTATAACGTAGTCGTCCATCGCTACTTAGCCTTTAATAATCCCACAGTAAATATCTGGCAAGTTCCATGTGATAAAATGTTGCTAGCGAGGTGTGCGACGCGCGAGTAAAGATGCAACGCAGCAGGCCGACCTCTCACTTCTTTATCTTTCCTCCCTCTTCGTCCTGTGAGCCAGGCACGCACGTGTGTCGTAAACAAACATTTCAGTGTGGTGCTTATGAAATGATGGTAACTACTGTGGTGCTTGTGAAATGACGGTAACTACGAGTTACAATGACACATAAACTGAAAATTATTTTTTTCTGGTATGTACAATGAATTCAGGGTTGCAAAAGAAATTGTTCAAGACATTAAAAAGAAAAATTAAAAATCATTGCTTTGCATTGCGTTGTATAAAAATGGGGTGAGAAGGTTTTACGCCCCTTTAACAACGATATTTTCAAGAGCCGATGTGGGTGGCGAAAGAACAACACAACATCAATGCCCAAGCAAGACATGATGAGTCAAGCTCGCTGGTTGATGATGCTCTGTTGATAATGTAAAGGCGTCTGGAGAGTTGCGACGTTTTAAGCGTGAATCGGATTTGTTTATAAACTACTTCACGGAAAATAATAGCGCACATGTAATGGACCATAAAATGTAAACGTATATGCGGGATGATTTTAAACGATTTTCATTGAGTAACGCACATGAATGGATTAACAAGATTTTGTAGTCTTCATTTTTCCATGTTTACTATACACCGCCAAAATCTTTTCCTTTATTTTGGAAGAAATAGTCACATTATGAACGAGTAAATATAGGAAAAAATTTACTTTTGTTATATTCTATACCAAAAAAATTTAGAAGGTCATTTTTTTTAAAACCCCTTATAATGGCAGCACCCCATTTTTTGGGCCTAAAATTTTGTCAAAAATATACGGCGATTACGCGAGTAAATACGGTAACTTTGTACAACATGATTAAAATTTTATTGCTTTATAATATGACAATTTGTGTAAGAATAAAGCTGTAAATTATGTGTTCCATGATAAATAAAATTAAATTTTAAAATTAGTAGTGTTAAAATGTGTTCACATAATGTACAGTGACCCAGAAGGATTGTTAATTACAGTACCGTTTTTATTCATGTATATGAGGAAAATTATTTTTATACCTTTGTAACTTTGTAGGAGGGTAGAGTAACTATCAGGCTAGCAGTTGGTTGCTGCCGGACGTTGGGTAATTTTCAATGTAAACGTCTTGTGTGAGATGCGTGTGGTCACGTGCGGCGTTTGTATTGCATGAGACTGTACCAGTTGACCTTGACTACTTCCGTTCGCAACCTCCCTAGCTTATCTCCAATGATCACTTCTTAACTCTATCACACGTTAAGGCACATTGGCTGTCGCCAGCCAGACGAAAACTTTTATGTGATAGAAGGGTGCTTGGTGCCAGCTTCTAGCACAGAGATTAAAAAAAAAAAAAAAGGATCAGCCAGAAGTAGTAGCATAAAAAATAAATAAAGATCTAACTGCCCACATTGTTTGACTTTCTTTTATAGTCCTCCACGTTACGTTAATTTTCCCACTGCATTGTGGCCCTCCCGTAACTTGATACGATAGTTACGTACAAAACAGTATTTATTGCAGCCTCTTTTGCTTGTAGAAATAATAGCGTACTAATTTCTTCGCATTTCTTGTGATTAATGACTGATTACCTTACCTCTCCGGACACCCCTCGATAAAACGGACAAATCGTAACTCGGGCAGCTTCTTCCCCCTTTTAGCTTTTAGTCCGAGTGTGTGTGTGTGTGTGTGTATACACACAGAGCACAAAAATAATTCATAGATACAAAAATGTTTTCTTGATAGTACAAGTGTAACACATTCTAAGCAAATTACTAACACTTGCCCTTCACAAAGAAATGGGTAAAAATTAGCCTTTTTTGTCAATATAAGTTTCGAAAAATTGTTAAAGTCTGGTACTTGTTTTCACAAGGAACTGTGGTATTGATAAATTTTTTAAAATCTAGACTAGGTCTAGAATATTTTATTTTTAGCTTCCCTCTCTTCTTTCGAATTTTTTCTCATCATCATTAACATTTTGTGCATTCCTTACACTTAATGTAGTTTGACAATACCATACTTTTTTATATTAATGGCGTATTCCAATTGACTGCTCTGGGGTTTCTCTCAGAGCAATCTGAAAACTGGCCAAGGGCGTGCAGCACATGATTGCCTATTCTGAGTGCATTTGTGCACACTCTAACCACTGGAATACGTTGTGTATACTGTGCAAAACATTTGCAACAACAAATAATTTTTCCGTAAAATTCTTGGAATCCAGGTAGAAATTCAAATCTATGAAATTCAGGAAAATATTATCTCCAGTTTCTCGTTATTGACCAGCTAGTTGATATGTACACAAACCACTACGCTAGACTAATCTTATCTCTGTTTTGGCAACAAACAATATTATTATTAAAACAACAATATTTTCTCCGTACATTAAGTGTTAGGCTTATGAATTATTCAACAGCAAAACCGACAGATTATTACTTAATTTCCACCCTAGTAAACATTTTCTCCATGTTTTACATAACCAGTGGTCACTGTCATATTTGCATCGAAATGTAGAGCTGTCACTGGAGAAGAAGCGGGAATAATTGCTTTTGGTGCACACTAAGTGAAAGTGACTTAAAAATGGAATACGAGAATCTGAATGCTCTTCTAGTTCTGGTAACTGGAATATGCAAAACTTGGCCTAAGCCTAGCTGCTCCTAGCAGCAGCTTCCATTCATTCTCCTTTATATTGATTCCTGTTAAAGCTGGAGAGTGGCACCACCCTTTCCAGAGCTAACTCAAAATTTAACATACCAAACACAAAACGTCATATTGAGTCAGAGTTATTTTTTATTTGTTTTGATATCCATTTTAGAAATAATATCACATTTTTACTTCAGCCTACATTCATAACTAGGGGTTGCCACAACTAGCAACATTTAAAATTAAATAATGCTGCATGTACATAAAATAAAAACAAAACCTTACTCTGCTTACTTCTTATGGATGTGACTACATTTATTTTTTATGGATTGCAACTATATCTGGTTTCAGAGTAAAGTGTTACTGCTGATGTGAAATGTAAGAAAGGGTGTTACAGCCCCATCACAGCATGTCTGAGGCACCCATCAACATTTAGTCATTATCACTGCACATGCTACACACACAAAATTGGAATAAGAAAGGGGCGAAGGATGTATGCCACAGCTACCTCCTACTACAATACAAACAAGTGTGAATCCACATCATGCTGGGGGTTAAAGTTAAGCGTTGGTACAAGTTCATTTAGAAATAAAAGGAAGACTTACTTCCTCCTAATGAAGCTTGTCTGTAACATTCGTGTTAACAAATGGTCTCAGTTTTCAAGTAGCACAAGTTTGGGTAAGGAGATACAACAGTTCGACATATCAATTTTTCTCTAACACCCCTTTTTAAGAGAGAGGCTAAAGCAACTTGGACATTAACACCTAAAAAAACTTCCACTACGAGAGAATCATGATTGATATTATGATAGTGGAGGTGGATGCTAAGAACCAACACAACATTTACAAATAAGACTAACATACTGTTTTCGAACAGTTTTTCATAGCAAACAGTATGAGATTTCTATCATAATTCAAATTTCAGCACAGTTTAGAATATCTGGATATACTGTATACGGCCAGCGTTTGCACGATTTTGACAGCTCTGTGCCTGCCACTAGAGAAAATAGTGCGCTGTGTAAATAAACAATTACGGGACATTTTGTACTAAAACTATCATTGAATCACATAATTATGCTCAGTATTACCTTTTCAATAGTTTCATTACTATAATACTACGTCATTTGGATATTGGTATCATT
>PNEQ01094118.1:0-13504 GCA_003012365.1 Medauroidea extradentata | reverse complement strand
TCTCGCAGAAATCATGGTATGGAATTCCACCACCACGAGCGCTGAAGTTGCAACTATGAATTAGGCGGCCATTTTATGTCAAGTGCCGCATGCGCGCCTTGTGTGTATCTTTAAACTATGGAACTGAAGACGTGTTGTTTATGTTTATTTACAGTTTTTTATTGTATGCATCAAGGTTTTAAACGTACTTTCAGCGCGATGAAAATAAAAAAATAGTTTCTTGTTGAATATAATTATTAACGTGTGATTTTTTTTAAAACTGGTCGTTCGTTGTAGAGAGAATTTTACCGTTGTGAACAAAGTAAATTTCGATATTTGGAGGTTAAAAATGCATTGTTCTTATAGAGGTTTGGCGGGACCAAATCTTTACTTCGTTGTACAGGGTTTTTCGTTAAATAGAATATTCGTTAATGGAGGTTTTACTGTATACGTTGTTTACCTTCCCAACAGATGAAAAAAACTCTTCCAGATCACGGGCTCTTATCCTCTGAGACAACTGCATGCAGAAAACTGTTCGTGCATCACGTTCCTCTGGAGACAATTCCTCAGGTGGGCCACCACGACTAGAAAATCAACATTAATATCTACACACTTTCCACACAAAAGCAATTTCAACATGTAATTTAAAGTTACTGTATGGTCAATGTGAAAAACAAACGGAAATAACGTAACTTTGCACAACACCAAAATAACACCATTCTATTAAAAAAATTGGATGTCATGGATATTGATGGAAAAACTAGATTCTAACAGTGGCAATGAATGCTTATACAAAGTCTAACAAAGTACAAACAACAGTCCAGTCCAGATTTTTTGAGGCCTTACTGTTCCTAAAATTAACTCAGTAAAACAAAAGATTACCTACACTGTATGTCACCCTCTAAAAACTCTAAATTAGTGCAACAGCAAAATTTTTCTATTGAAGGGAGTGCAGTTAAAACTTGCTATTTCAAATCATGGTTTCTGAGAAATTTGTTGTAGTTGCCAAAATACCTACTTAATATCAAGTTTAACCAACATTGGCCTAAAACTGACACTTGAGCTGAGTAAATGACATACTACTTTGCATAGCAAATCCAGTTTGATTAGTGTAGCTTGCTGTAATTTTTAACACATTTTCTCTACTGATTACACAAGTTCATTACTTGTGAATTAATCTAAACGATTTCGGCACATAAAAACTTTCATTTCTGCATTCAAAAGTGGAATAAAAAGTGAATTTCGTCAATCAATAAATGTATGTACACGTGTGTGTGTGCGTGTGTGTTGGAGGGGGGTGTGTGCATGCGTGTGTGTGTGTGTGCATGTGTGTTGGAGGGGGGGGGTGTGCGTGTGTGTTGGAGGGTGTATTCAATACAGCAAAATGTCAGGACACTTGCAAAATAGGCTGTAATAAAAATACAGTAGCACATTAAGACTTTTTTATTACAGTATTAAAATAACAATACACAGTTGCAGCCTTCAGAAACCACCAATTTTACTCATCAATCAATAGAGACAAGCAGCTACCAATAAAGTAACAAATAACCTACATATTTAAAAAATTATGACCATGCGTATAAAAGAACATGACTATGAATAGTTGACACACTAGTTAAGATATACTTGTAGCATCACTTCCAAAGTACAGTGGAATCCCATCACTAAGAGTGTTTTGAGTGTGTTGTGTATGCAGTTTATTATATAAATGTTCAGTATTTATGAGTGGTAACGTCATGAGCACTTTCGTAGATACGAGACATTCGTAGATACGACACATTCACAAGCAATAATCTTCAACATACCACGCTAAATGATTTTTTAAAATTATAAGTAAACATAATAAATAAGTTCATTTCATAATCATCATTCATCGGCTTAGCATGGCAGAGTGAACGCGAGATACGGCAACGATGGAAATGCAGTTGCATCTGGCAACGCTGCAGTGACTTGCTCGACCTTGATTGTTATGGATGCCATCTTGGTACAACACGAAAGCGAAAATGGCCCATGGATTGAGTACACAGCATCGCTTGCGTGCATCTTGGTTTTACTATGATAACAAATGGTATTACAAATTTCATTTCAAACTCACTATTATTTTTTTTATTGTGTATGTTATACTGCAATAAGTTAAAAAGTTACATTTACGTAACTTAATCTGCTAGAGTTATTTGTATAACACGTTAGATTTGTCCGATCATGGCAACACATCAAAAGCAAACTTCATTTGGATCCCTTTTTGAACGCCTGGAGTTGAAGTTTTACTTGTGTCGTGTTTTTATAAGTTACGCGTTATGATTTCTAACGATAGGTTTTCATTTTAGCAAAATTTCTGTTGGAATGGATAAATAAACTACTCTTACTAAAAACTGTTATCACTTTGAATACTTGACAACGTGGGCAGTATGGAACAGCCGCGCATCTTTTGTTAGTCCAGTCATAAGATCTTATTGGTGCAGTGTTGTTCGTTTCAGCCAATCACAAGTGCAGTGCTGTTCGTTTTAGTTACAGCCTCGCTAGACGTCCATTTTTGTTTTGTTTACCTTGCGTTTTGCCATGCTGTAGCGAGTGAAAATGGTAACATAAAGCTAATGGAGATCACGAAATAAATTAAATTATTGAATGTTACACCTAATAAACACATGCCTATCATTTTTGGAAGTCTCATTTTATATTAGCAGAGATAGTAGTCAAGATAAACTGTACTGCTACTATTCTTATCCCACATACTGCAATAACTTATTATTCTGTTTGTTTATATAAACATTCGGTTCATATGACAACTTGTAATTAAGACAATTTTTTGTGCTGTTATGAACTCTCGTAGTAACGGTTTTCCACTGTAGAAGGTTTCAGAATGCACAGTTTATCTGACAAAACATTATCCTTGATAGCTCTTGACCATTCACTATCAACGTTTGAGATGGGAATTCACAAAGCTTGAAGGGACAATGATGCAAGGCAGGATGGTGTTCTTTCATGCCAATTAAAATGTTAACAATGTCCAGTATTTAGCTTTATTGAATACATAAAAGCCTTCACTCTCAAATTCCTTTACGTGTTCAAACATTGACGTGATTTTTGGAATTTCTTTTATATAACCAACAGAACATGTATATGATGAACTAATCTTTAAAAGATAACAAAACCAAATTGCACACACATACCCACAATCCACACGAGAATACAAATACACACATACCTAGATATGCCAATTTGTTCACAAAATTTCCAAATAGATCCAATCGAAATACAATTTAACTGAATCATTTAAAAATCAGAATTTTTTAAATGTAACATTCACTTTTAATATATTAGTTACCACTTTGAATGTAGCATATTTTTTCTTTGCACTAGTGGCAATTTGTGAGCTAAAAATACCACTTTCTTTGTAAGCATTACTGTATTTACTTGCGTAATCGCCACATATTTTTGACCAAATTTCAGGCCCAAAAAATGGGGTGCGGCCATTATGAGGGGTTTTCAAAAAAATTACCTTCTAAATTTTGTATGGTGTAGAATATAACAAATGTACTTTTTTTTTTCCTTATATTTACTCGTCCATAGCGTGACCATTTCTCCAAAAATAAAGAAAAAGATTTTGTCAGTGTATAGTACAGTAAACATGGAAAAATTAAGAGACTATAAAATCTTGTTAATCCATTCATGTGCGTCACTCAATTAAAGTCGTTCAAAATTATCCCGCATAAGACATTTACATTTTACGGTCCATTACATGTACGTTATTATTTCTCGTGAAGTAGTTTATAAACAAATCCGATTTATGCTTAAAACCTCACAACTCTCCAGATGCCGTTACGTTTATCAACAGAGCATCATCAAGCAGCGAGCGCGACTCATTGAGTCATCGTGTCAACAGCGCCTAAACCAATGAGTGTGACTCATCGTGGCAACAGCGCATCAACAAGCGAGCGTGACTCATTGTGTCTGGTACCTAGATGCTCGGTTCTGCCGCCACGTCTTATAGACACGAAAAACGAAGGATCTAGTCGTGCGTGCCGGCGCGCTACGCTTCCGATGGACGAACGTTTGCTACAGTCGCATTTTGGAGATCACATTTTTGCCATTCTGGCTAAAATGTTTTCTCGCTGAAGTCCATAGAAAAAACCTGATCCCTTGGTAAACGTCTTAACAGAGTTTTACTGTATTGTATCCCATGTTGAAAAATATGGGGTGCGGCCATTATTCGGAGTTTTTAAAATACTGCTCTAGGCCTTTCAAAACAATGGTGCGGCCATTATGCGATGGCGGCCATTATGCGAGTAAATACGGTACTATCAATGTAACAAATATACATAGTGTGTTTTCATTTCTGCTCACTTTTGTAATCGTCGATCCTGTTTTCATAGCTAGGTCATTTTAACTCTTGCATCTCCCAAAGGCATAAAACGAGGCAGAAATGAAAACACAAACATACCATTTCTAATTGCATATCAATGGTAGATTTAGCGCATATATGTAGGGACCCCTGAAAATGGTGTAGGGCAAAATACACTAATACTGCAAAATTATGCCTATTTTTATTATGAGACAAAATTTTTTCAATACATGCTAAAACCCCAAATTCATGCAATTTAGCATGATACTGTGTATTTAACTGGCAAAAAGAAATAACTTTATCTTCCTGCACTGCTTACGTCTCAGAATGTGTGCGCAACAACGTAAATCATGTGAAGACATAAAGTTATGCTTATAAATATAACACAGCATTTAACAAAATATCGCCACACACTTTCCACAAACAGAATGCTGTTTTTAAAATTATTTACTTATGTTATGAATAATACATACACACTGATTTTTTGTCACATTTAATGCTGCACACGCTTAATTAAAAATATAATATTAAAAAATAAAACACACTATAAAATTGGATGTCTAAATAAACCTTCCGATGCACACATCCTTGACATAACCCCAAAAACTTATTTTCACATCACTGATTCGTCGCAATACTTGATGCTCACAGAATATACTCCATTGTGATAACATGTTTCTTCTGTTGTCCATAAAGTGCGCTGTTGCTGCTGATCTATTTTATTAAGTAGTATTTCTCTTCTTGTCTGTTGCACCCACTGTTGCTGCCTATCGATTTTAATATAAGTAGTATTTCTTCTCTCGTCCGTCGCCCGCATTGTTGTTGCAAAATGATTAGTCAAAATTACGGAAATCTTCATGTCAAGGAGCACTGTGTTGAACCACAATTGTTATTTCATACCTTGCCATTTGTTTGTTTCCTTTGTATCCAATAAACCAAGCATGTACATTGTGTTATGAAATTATATTCTAAATTTGTGGTGAACAACACAGTTGATGACTGCTTGCAAGCACAAAGAAAGTTACCCGTCTGTCCACGCTGCTCAACAAGAATGTATTGACGACTACATGGCATTACAGAGTCGAGCGTTGGAACTGTTGAGTGAAATGAAGCCGGTTGAATTTGTCAAAGTTTTGCTAGGCTTGCATGAACAACACGCTAACTTTGTGGAACAATCTGTTCTAGCATAAAGTCATATTCTTTCAGATTTGAGAACAAATTTGACTCCACAAAACGTTACATGTCTATTTCAACAGTACTTTGGCAGCAAGCTTACTGCTTGATACTATAACTGAATGTTTGTGACATTAATTGGATTGCACATATCATAATGTTAAATGTTAATAAAATTTGATGTTCAGACATTTAAGGTATTTTAAATGTATTCTGAGGATATTTTAAATAAATTTTTTACCATATTTACAAGAGCATACACCCCCATAGTTCTCAGTTCAAATATTGTAAAACATAAATATTTGTACACTAGACCCCCGATTTTACGAATACTCACGGTTCCTCTCATCACATTCGTAAAATCGATACCTTCGTAAATTTGATAGCGGCTTATTTTTGCCCCCCCCCCCCACCCTTCAACTTAACAGAAAATTTTAAAATTGCATTTTTTCTGCAAAGTGTCTCTAGGCCCCGACTTCCGTAGCGTTTTGCGGGAAATTAATTAACATAATAATGTAAACATAAATTGATATCAGTAGCCAGACGTCACACTGTTGAGCGGTAGATATGACCGACCCTTGTCCCCAAAAAATGAGAAAATCGAGATTCCGTGTGTCTTCTCTCGAGCGAATAGCCCGACTCCCATAGCATTTAACGGAAAAATAAAGCAAGTGATAGTTTAAATATAAATTTATATCAATAGTCAGACGTCTTATGATCAAAAGAACACCACTAAACAATAGATATGACCAATCCTTTTCGTAAAAAAATGAGAAAATCGAGATTCCGAGTGTCTTCTCTCGAGCGAATAGACCGACTCCCGTAGCATTTAATGGGAAAATAAAGCAAGTGATAGTTGAAATATAAATTTATATCAATAGTTAGACGTCTTATGATCAAAAGAACACCGCTAAACAATAGATATGACCAATCCTTTTCCTAAAAAAATGAGAAAATCAAGATTCCGAGTGTCTTCTCCCGTAGCATTTAACCGAAAAATAACGCAAGTGATAGTTGAAATATAAATTTATATCAATAGGCAGACGTCTTACGATCAAAAGAACACCGCTAAACAATATATATGATCGACCTTTGTCCTAAAAAAATTGAGAAAACCGAACTTTCGAGTGCCTTTTCACTCGCGAATAGCCCGATTTGCGTAGCGTTCAATGAAAAAAAATGAAGAAGGAATTCCTTACTAGTAAAATGCCCTTGTAAATTATTCACCAAAGAAAGAAGGAATAAGCGGATGTATTTATTCATTGCGCAGTTTTATATAACTAAACGTAAAAACATTCCCTCGACGTTGTTGATGAATTGTACTAGAACGTAGATACTAGTAGCGTGCAGAGCGGACAGATAGCGCAACTGTACGAACGTTCACAAGATGGCTGATAGATAGCGGCACCATAGCATATACCGACGTTGTTCCAAAAACGCCCTTTTGTGACGTTCTTACCTAAAATCGTCGAGAATTACATGTATAAGTGATTGAAAATAATCACTTTCACAGTCAGTATATGCGATAAAAATAAATTAGGAGTTCCGGGATTACGTAATACACGAACGTCTATTTATTTTCCAAGTTTGACATACCCGGAGACAAATGTTTCTGCACTTGGTAAATAGGTAGTGCTATTATCGTGCTCACTTGTGAAACCCATGTTTTACGACACGCAGTAACGCATTGTTTAAGAAAATTATGCGCCAAGTTAATTGTTTTAAGTATGTATGGTGTTAACGCAATAAAGAAAAATATCACGCTATTATTTATAGGGTACGTGTAAAAAAGTAAACTCATTCGGCGCGAGACGAGAGAGATAGACGTCGTGAAACAGCCTAGAAGGAGCCTGTGCTATAATTAAATGAGCATATGCGCATGCGCTGGAACTTTGCGTCTATAGTACAACCTCAATATAGATCCTAATACGTCGTAGTTGGAGACAGGCCGGCCGGCCGGCCTCGCCGGCGCCGCCGCGCGGTTTTCAAACTGTCACTGCCGCATTTTTTACGGATTTTCGCTATTTTTGTTTTATTTTTAATATTGTGACTTACCAAGTAATAACTGGAACTCTACAATTCATATTTTAATGCCATGAATTAGATACAGTATGTTTTATTCATTGTCAACGTAATTCCGTACAATTTTTTTTGTCATATAATTTTTGTTATTTTTTGAGGGTTCCTGAGATTGTATTCGTAGAATCGCTACCTTCGTTAAATCCAGGGTTCGTAAAATCGGGGGTCTAGTGTATATAACACCCATTGAAATTCTTCAAATGCTAGTTCTATGGTTGACAAGCTGTTACAGTCATCCCTGCACACAGAATAATGAACGCGCCCAAGTTATTTTTACTACAGTGGCACTGTTGTTCACAGCGGAAGCCAAAAGAAGTTGAGTTTAACAAGTCTATGAGAGTGGTGAGTGCTGGTGACACGTAACTTTAAAATGGGGAAAGTGAGGACAAGTTACACTGCAGCTTTTAAATTGAAAGTAGTAGACTATGCAGAATAAAACTATAAATGAGCAGCCGCAAGACATTTTACTGTTAACGCACAGGCTGTTCAAGGTCGAGTTCAGGCTGCAGTACAATATTTGGATAACGAGTGCACAAAATAGCCTCACTCCGAGCGGACGTATGAAGCGTGCTCCGCTGGGAAGTGTCTGCTTGTGGATTTCGACGGCTTCAAGCTTTCAAAGTTACAGGCACTTCTTGTGAACTGGAACGCATGGAAGATGACATGCTGCCTAATACGCCAGGCATGTTTTCAAGCAGCGATTCAAGTAGTGATGGAAGCGATGAGTTGTAGGCCCAGTAATATTGATTGAAGCCTACGTGTTTTACTTTGCGTCTTTGTAAATAAGGCGATTTATGAAAGTTATTGTTTTTGTGTTATGAAGAGAGCAAAGGAGACTTGAAATTAGTTTGTTTATGTGATGACTCCAGAAAAAAATGATAAGCCACCATCTTTGTTGACGTGTTGCCCAAATTAATTTTGTATTTGAAAATAAATTTGTTCTCGAAAACGTTTTTGTGTTATCAGTTGAAACCTAATTGCACATTAGTATATTTTGTTTAAAAGTAATACCTGAAAACTTATTTTTTGAGACAAAAATTTTTTTTATTAACAGTTGGCTCGTGTATAACACCCACCCAAGATTTAGATGCTGCTTTTTGATTTAAAAAAAAAAAAAATGTGGGTGTTAAACTCCAGTAAATACAGTAACTAAGCTGGATTGTTCTTATGGAGTAAGCCTTACATTTTACATGTTATTGCTACCGAGATGTTGAGAATGACAATACATGTTAAATATTTTCTATAAAGTATGACGAGTTAGGCCGTCCTTGCACGCGCCATCAACGCATGAGAAGTGATGACTAACACTGCCGAACCATCAATATTTCTGTCTCTCTCTGGCCCGCTCTATTAACAAAATAACGGAAAATACCATGCAAAAAGGTAAAAAAAATGTTTTTAAATGAAAACTGAATTAAAAGTTTGCGAGACAACTGTAAAATAATAACTAAATATGCGCGACAGCTGCAGCCATCGTAGGCTGCGCTCGTGAAACAAACTCTTGTTGGTCTGCTCGCTAAAAATGCTTTGCACTCCAGCATTTTTTTTTTAGCATAGGAGAAACAAATTATTTACGTTTACGGTAATAAATGCATTGTAAAAAGTCTGAATAAATAACATTACGTATTTTAAATCAACACACTTTTTTTATCATGGGATGCAAGTGTAAATAATCACACTGCGCACCACTGCATTCTATCGGTAATAAAATTAAACCACAGAGCATGCGGCACTGCAGCACATTCTAACGGAGACGCGAAGAACTATCTGTGAATTAGTTCTTGTGCTCTCCACTGCCACGCTGTGGAGATTGGGTACCTAGATGCTCGTTCACTTGCCAGCCACCAGGATGAGGATCTAGGCGCGGGCTTGTTATGCAACATAGTGTCGCTTGCTCGGCCGCGCCCACGCATATCTCAAAACCACTCCCGCAGCCAAAGTTTTCAACGAATTTTAACAAAATTTTTTTTTAGTTTCTCGATGGATGGTTTAAGCTTTTCTACGAAGAAATAAGTACATATGGTGGTCGGTGGTGCTAGTATTTTTAAAGGACTTACCTTACAATTAATATTCAATTTTATCAGAGTCAGTTATTCAATACATTTTTTTTTCTTATTTTTGAAGGTTCCTAAAACTCCTTTTGTTAAATCGCTGTTTTCCTTATTTCCGAGTTCGTTAAATCGGGGCTCTACTGTATATCAGGCTACACTGATTAGATAAAAATGTTATCTACAATATCTACTCATTAAATGCACAAATGCTGAATACATGCTATAATCAATAGTAATCTTAGTTATAAATACCTGTGATTTAACATCTAATAATTATGGGTTGTCCATAGACTCTAATTTATACAATACGCACTATTATTGTTACAAATTTTGTAAATGCAGGTATAAGTATATTTGAATATGTAACTCAAAACTACAACTAAAACCACACATGACATTCACAATCCAAAAATTCAAGATTCCTTCAGTTCTACACGACAACGCAGTTAACAGAAACAATAAATAATATATTTTCTCAGGTGTGTCACAAAAAGATGTTCTGGTTTTCAACTCGCTTTCAAGCAAACGAAGCAGCGAAAACCTAACTACGATGCCATCTGTCAGTGGAATTTTGAACTGTATGAAGCATGGAGCAAGCGGCCACGTGCAATGGACAGGTAGCGTCGCATTGCGCTGGTGCTAAGTAAGTCAAATTATACGGTCAGTATACATTTCAATAAGATCATAAATTAGTACTTAAAAGTGTATTGAATACCTATAGGTCTATTTCATCTGATGTTCTTTCACTAATGTTGTATTCAAACAGGAAAATACACGGAACTACATGGGAATATTCGCTACCAACCATACAAGCAATAATATAACTATTGCTAATGTTGACTTCTATGCAGTAATGGCTAGTGACTTTTTTCAAAAGTTAAATCTTTAGTGTTCACTTTTTCCCGAATGACCTATACTAGCATCTTGTGAAATATAAAGTAATGTAACCGACAGAAGTACAAGTACTTACAGTTATTACTTGTAAATAGGTACACACACACGAAGGGACGACACACATTTTTGCGCGGAAGCGTGGTTGCAACGTTTCGCCAGTATTAAACTTGCAATAGTTCAGAGCTCAGACGCTGGGAACTGGCCCACCAATATATCACAAAGTCAAGACAATCTCCAGGCCTCAATATTAGATAACTCACTTTTCCTCCCCCTATTCACTGCAAACCATCACACCCCGACCTACATTACTGCCCCATGTTTGAAATTCCCATCATGCTTACTTCGCCTTCCGAAGTGGTGTCCAGCGTGATTATTTTCTGTCGCGTCCCGTGACAAAACAAGCGATTTTATAAAAAATACGTAATTATACGTTTATACAGACATTTACACAAACAATTTATTACCGCAAACTTAAATAATTTGTTTCTCCTATGCTTAAAAATACCGTATTTTATCGCAAATAGGTCGCATGCGCATATAAGTCGCACCCCGATTTAGACATGGTGTTAAAAAATATATATATATATATATATATTTACCACTTATAGGTCGCACTTCCATTTTTGACAACGTTTAACAGAAGAAAGGCAAGGCAGCGCATTGGCGGCGGCTAAACAGCTGCTGTACTTGTTCAAGGTCGCGTGAGATAAGCAGCTGCAACCCGGCACATTGCTGCGAGACAGGCTGTGACCTTGCAAGCAAGCGGTGATGCCAAGCGTTGCTACAGGCCTACAGTGTTGCCAAGTCTGACAATACTCCACGCAGTTGGGTTGTATTGTGCACTGGCGCAGTACAATTGCAAGATGGGTCGGCGAAGCACGTACACAGCAGGTTTTAAACTTAAAGCGATTTTGTTTGCGGAACAGCACAGAAATCGAGCAGCGGGCCGAGAATACGACGTGAATGAAAAATTGGTGCGGGGCTGGAGGAAGCAAAAGTTAGAACTTGAAAATACAAACGTAAAGAGAAAGGCATTACGAGGTGCGAAGCATGGCAAGTTTCCAGAGATTGACAATGGAGTGCTTGAGTACGTACGTGAGACACGCAATGCCGGGTGTGCAATTTCATATGAAATGTTGTGGATGAAAGCACTGGAAATTGCACGACAAAATAATATTGATAACAGTCGCTTCAAAGCGTCTATTGGTTGGGTCGTCCGTTTTATGAGACGTAATAATTTGGAAATGCGAAGGAAGACATCCTTGTGTCAAAGATTACCTGCCGACTACAGTGAAAAGGTTGTGAACTTCCACAAATATGTAACAAAAAAGAGAAAATCTGATACATATTTATTTTCTCAGATCGGCAACGCCGATCAAACACCTGTGTTTTTTGACATGCCTAGAAGCTGTACAGTATTGGAAAAAGGTGTCTCGAGTGTACTGGTAAAGACAACCGGCAACGAAAAATTAAGGTGCACAGTAATGTTGGCAATTACTGCGGATGGACGGAAATTGCCGCCATATGTGATTTTTAAAAGGAAAACTCTTCCAAAAGGCAAGTTTCCTCGTGGTGTTCATGTGCGCGTTCAGAATAAAGGTTGGATGGATGAACAGTTGATGAAAGACTGGGTGAAAAGTGTATGGAATAACAGGCCTGAATCTAAGCTTAAGCAGCCAGCCATGTTAGTGCTGGACAGTTTCCGAGGTCACTTGGTGGAACCCGTCAAGAAACTGCTGAACGAGGGGAAAACTGAATTGGTTATTATCCCAGGTGGTCTCACGTCCGTCCTTCAGCTGTTGGACGTGTGTATTAACAAGCCATTTAAAGACACTTTGCACCATCTGTATGGGGAATGGATGGCTAGTGGGGAGCGTGAGCACACTCCAACAGGGCGAGTGAAGCGGCCTTCGCCAGAGCAAATCTGTGAATGGGTGGCAACGAGTTGGTCACGTATCTCGGACGAACTTGTGGTGAAAAGTTTTAAGAAGACTGGCATCTCAAACTCGCTCGACGGCACAGAAGGTGACGACATATGGCGGCAAAGTGACAGCGACCTTTCCAGTGACAGTCATGACGAAAGTGTGGAATCCGAGTCTTCCGGCAATAGCGATGATGATTAATTTTGGTACCGGGTAAGTCAATAATCCTTCTTAGTGTTGTGTTTAAATGATGATTAAACAAGTGACCCATGTAACTGACGTATATTCATGCAAGCAATTTTCTTGCTTGCAGATCTGGAGCAGTTGTACCCAGCATTAGGCCTACATGGATTGTGATGGCGGTGAAGCAAGCCGTATAAATATATATTTTTAACGACTCTAAATAAATAATTATAGTATTTCCGTGATTTGTAGACAGTTAAGTTCACAAGTAAATTAATATAAGTAGAATTTTCTGTTTTTTTTTTTTTCCAGCCCTACTTTTTTTTTTTCACTTATAGATCACAAAGAAAATTTTCAAAATAAAATGTGCGACTTATATGCGATAAAATACGGTAGCTCTATTGCAAAACAATTTTAGCGAGCAGACCAACCAGTTTGTGAACAAGCACTGTTGCCTACAAGATACAATAGCAGCTGCGTGTATTTAATTATTAATTTCAGTTGTCCTGCAAAGATTTAATTCAGTTTTCATTGCAGGCCTGTTAGCATATCATAAGTCCAAAAAAAGTGATAATAGTGACTTTGAATAACAATATAGTGACTAAAAGTGATTTTTTCTAAAAAATTGATTATCAAAGCAAAATTGCAAATATTTTAGTAGGCCTAATCAAACTTTCATTACTCAAAAAACACACAGTTCTTCACCAAAGTAGGACTACTAAAACAGAAATCTATTAAAATTAAGTAAACATGACACTGCGGTCAATTAATTTACTACTAGGACACTTCATACAAAAATCTGCAATACACACACACACACTGCAGAAATGAATTTCAGCACTAAATAAGACTATTTCATCATAAAAGTGAACAATAAAAAT
>PNEQ01094100.1:0-22275 GCA_003012365.1 Medauroidea extradentata | reverse complement strand
CCTGCAGTGCGGACATTTGCTGTGTCAGGGCGCGTGTACTCTGCATGTCCATCACGTGATTTCGTCCTTTCTGTGCAGCTCTGTACACGTGAAAGCATTGTGCCTCCTTGTCGGTAGGCGATTCTGACTGCCCCTGCCATCTAGTGGGGCGTTTTAAAGTTATTCCGCTGCGCCTTTGTTTGCACTCTGTTACCTCTCCACCCATATTTTTCCGGCACTTTTTGATCAGCAGTGAACACGACAAGATGTGTTGTTGCGGTGTTCGTATCTTTCCAGCAGACATAGGACGTAGATGCCCTAACTGCTTTTTTTTTTTTTAATATCATCATCATGTACTGGAATAGTTATTTTTATTTTATTCTACAACTCCAAACGTAGCTTTTGTCTTAAAATGTAGTGCTACGTTTTTCTGCTTCGTTCGTCGCCCTCTGGTGAGTAGGGACCTGTCTTCAGAGAGTTTCTTTATTTGTTATTTTGCGTTCACATTTAAATAATTTCGCGTTCTTTTCTTTTAGTGAGGGTCCAAGTGTTGGGCCTCACATCCTTATGGGCACTTTTCCATCTTGGTTTGTTTCGTGCCTGTGGCTCGTCCCGGCGTTTGAGCTAGAGGACTGGTGATTTCGTCGCTGCTGAGAATGTGTGCAATTATCTCCATTCTCCAGCATTCAGTGAAGGAACTGTGTGCTTACATCTCCGATTCTGTTTCACTCACCACCACTACGTTTGACGTCAGGACAGCTAAGTGTCATCGGGACAACTTATTTACCTTCTTTTAAATTAATATTACCTTAATATTATTTATTTACTATTAAAGAGACACGTCATAATCCTGATCTGAAGTTTGTTTTATAATAAATACAGAAGTTGCTTTCATGTAAAATTTTAATTTTAATATTTTATTTTATTTATTGATTAGAAGTTTTATGTTTTAATTAACTTCCGTAATAAATTATGTGCGGGGTACCCCTTTTTTTCCTTTTATCTATACTATCGTTTGCACATAATTTTAATAATTAATTTAAACCTTTCATATAGGCTTACATGCCTAACATATTTCAACGTTATCTACAGGTATATCTTGCTTGTTTGCATATTTATAAAGAAAAAACTATTTAACTTAAATAAGAAATAAAAATAATTTCATTATTTAACAAACCACAAATCAATGTCTTATTATTTATTATTCTTCCTCTGGGAATTTTTACGATTTTGAGTATCTAGTAAGGTTAAGTTATATTTTCTAAACACCTTACATTTTTCTATTTTAATTCTTTTGTGCGGTGTGCTTGTGGCCTAGTCGTTTTTCTCAAGTGTTTATTGTGTGTTTTATCGCTTTTATTTGTATGTTTGCTTGTCCTGTTCTTTTGTTTATGTTGCCACTTTGTTTCTTTTTGTAATGCGTGGCTGTTTTGAACAGGAGTTTTGTTTAGCGATTATAAACACTTGAGTGTATTGCTTCCATTATATTAATTTTATTTTCTCACCGAAGCACACCGGCACAACTTTCGCAATTAACCAATGATTTATTTGACTCTTCCTGGAAGTCGCTTAGCCAATAGTACAGAAACAACTAAATGCAGGTCCATGTCACTGCGTCATCGAGCAGCCAGTGAGCAGATAATGTCTGCTTGAATACACACATGTTCTTGAAGACTAGCCTACAGGTCAATTAACCCGCAAATTTTTTCGGTCTCTACTAATGGCAACTGCGAAGTAAATCAAAGTAAATATTCTGACAAATTAATTAAAAACCAAATTGTATATAAGTGTTAGTAATGTTTTCTGTTGTTCACTGTTTGACAAAAACATATCCCTAATTAATGTTCAGTTCGGGTTCAGACCATTTTTACATGTCAATCTGAATTGAAAATTGTATTATTAACTCGTTTCAGTCGACGACCAACGTTCAGTTTAGGTCATCTCCATGTTGGCTCCAAGTTCTGACGGCCCGGAATTGTACTTTAAACATACTAATTGCGAAACGATCCATATAGTTCAAACGAAGACTTCCATCATCAGCTTCCCAAACACAAATTATTACCGTTCAGCGCTGCTACTCATCTTCAAATACGGCAGTTAAATGAACCGCACCGCTATTGGGTAGTTCAACAACAAAGTGCTCTGATTTCTCGAAAACCGTTACTATGAGAGACTTTTAATAATCCGCGATCTTCGTTTCTTACAAATAAACAAAATAATTTTAAGATCACGCTCAACATGTACATTAGAAGTTGCGGCAGAAATACCTTCCACATTTCTAAAATAAATAAAGATATTCTAAAAGATATCAGTGCAAACCATATACTTTCCATGCCTTTCAGTAACCTAATCTCAACAATGTAGACAGTCCGTTTGTTTTGTTGCAACAAGATGGTGCCAATGTACACACACAGCAAGAACATTGGTAAAATTCTTAAGATGTGATTTCGGGCCGTCTGATCCCCTCGTGCCGTGGTGACGATTCCGTCAGGCCAGCCCGTTCTCCTGATCTCACACATACGAATGTTTTTCTGAGATAATCTGAAGATGCTTTGCCTCCACAGTAGGACGCGTACACTGAATGATCTGAAGGCTGCCGTCTTCCTTTCCCGAACTAGTTGTAACTATACCAAACATGACGGGGTAAGTATTTCGAAACTTCAGTGAGAGGCTTGAAAAAGGCAAAGAATCGAACGGCCTCCATTCGGAGAATGTAGTCTTCAAAACTACGTGAGGGTGCATTGTGTGTAACGTTAATGGTCTGAACTGCTTGTTTAAACATTTAAATAATAACTCAAATACTTACTAGCGCTGTTTATTTATTTGTATTAAAAATGTGGGGGGCATTTCTGTCACATTCTGTAGCTGTATAAAATGTTATAGTTGAAGGGAGTTTGTTAGATTTATTTTTCTATATGGTTAAACGTGTCTACAGTATGCTACTGAAAGCAAAAAACTGGCTCAGAAATAACACTGAGCCGTGGACAATTCTTATTACAACATTGTGTTAGCTGTATACACACAGAGAAAAATGCTTGGTGCAGTCAATCAAAGTTTAAATGTGACGGAACAAATGTATATTTGATCCAATAAAATGTTTGTTTGTTAAATGAAAAATATCTAAAAAGCGTCGTATATTGACTTTGTTGATCACAGAAAATGTTTGTTTAACTGTACTTAACTATCACGTTGAAGGAAATTAATCAGTCAGGCAACCATATATTTGGTTCATTAAAGTTTTACACGCTAGTATATGGTTGATTGTACCAAACGTTTTCTCTGCGCAATGACTACAGACCACTTTAGGAAATTCGTTTCGTATGTGTTACACGATTCTGAGGTTGACTTGTAAAGTTACAAAATGGCACTCCAGTTGTGTGATTTTTCAGTTACCGATAAAATGAGTACTTAAAGCATAGACTATATTACAGGATGGCTTCTTTACATGCTATGTTCGCGTCTTGTCTTAAACAATGCATGTGGTTTGCTTATAAACTGAACAAATAAAATGTGCCTAGTAAGTCATTATGCCCTAATTATTTAGCGAAGCAAAATGCAGAAAGTATTACAGACTTGTGGATAGTCATATAATTCCCAGGCTTATATATTTGCTCAATGTTGTTGATATTAAGTAAATATAGGCCTACTCGTTTAAACATGCAGCAAGCAATGATGTCAGATTGTTGGACAAGTGATGGTGGGAATAGAGGTTAAGTAATATGTTCATTGAACGTTTTCTCTGTTATCTGTTTAGAGATTGTTGAAACATTACAGAATATACTGATAATGTATTCCATTTTAGTCATAAAGCTGAAAGGAGCTTTGAAACAGTATGGTTTGTCAGGGTACATGAAGTAATGCTAAATTCGCCAGTGTCAGAGGTTTGGTTATAAAAATACATTGTCATAACCATGTCGGAAAGTGACTGGAGCACTATAAAAGCAGCCTATTGCATAACATATGCTGCTGTCAAGAAGAGGTGGTATACTGTCTGCAGGATTGAAGCAACTTATTTCAAGAAATATCTCACCTGGCTTGATACACCTGTAACATTTGTAACTCCGGACAGCACAAACTGCAAGGACGAGCGACACTGGTTAGCTACTGAACCAGTCACTTTTATTCAGTGGTATCGTGCGAGACGTATCCAAGTTATGTAACACCCAAGAAAGCATACTAAAATGTTTGACCAATAATCACTTTATCAGAGATCACTAACAAGATAGAGGGGGAGGTGGTATAATAGGTACCAATGAATACTTACTCACAGGACGTGCGTGAGGGACTTTGCCAATTGTACTCGTTGGAAGTGTTTTTCATCTTCGAATGCCCATCTGTGTATACTAAGCCGTGAAAATGTAAATAATTGTATGTTCAAAGGTTAGCCTTCTCTAAATGACGTATCACAAACATAATTATAATAAGAAGGTTACATATTTCTTATGGTGTATATACAATATAATTTTTAATATTCTGTAAGCCACTTAATATAGTTGTGGAAAGTGTTTTGAAAGACGTAATTACTATTATAGTATTGAATTACTGTTCATTCATTTTCACTACGTTAAATTACAAATTTCTCGTACGTTATTACTGTAACTTGTGCCTAGTATGTAACTCCGGAACTGAATTACACACAAATATGACGGGATCATGTAGACACATGTACATGTTAATAATATAAGACATATACTATTGCTGAATAAGAAACAGTGTTGTGAAGGCTAAATTTGCTTCGGTCAGTTCTGAATTCCGCCCTCACACAGTATAATCAAATCATCAACAGGGACCCATTTTTCCTCACACATATTCTCGTGCATAAGCGAAAGTTCTTTTGTTCCTTCTGAAAAACCCATTTACGTTTTCACGTATTTAAACAAGTAGCTTTGGACATTTCATTACATTTGTAATAGCTAGTTCCGTCCATCTTCCTAAACCGTTGACAAATAGGAAAACGAATTGTATGCATACTCTAATTTCAAGTTTAACAACGGCTACTACCATTTCATTCAGCATTACTTTCCATTTTTGGAACTGTTTATTCTTTATTGGACGGGCTCCTTGACGCCTTATTGGGCGATTCGATAACAAGTTTGATATTTTTTTTTTGTTTTCCCGCGTATTATCATTGCGTTCGTAACATCACTGGGGCGAAACAACTTGCCGTATTTTCAGAGGCATTAGTTGTCACAGTGCAATTGTGAATATATTTCATCAATGCGATTCGGCCTTGGGTTTTGAACGTTTTAAAATCCACTTTACCCAAATTGGAAGTATTAGCATATACAGCATTAAAACAGTTTGTAAAACAATTTAATCCTAAGCCGAAAACAAGAATTCGATGTCAAGCGAGGTGGTGCAACGGTTAGGCGTTTTAATTGATATCAGGAGAACCGGGTTCGATTTCCGGCTCCCGAAATTCTAATTTCGGATTTCCTTGGGTTCCCGAAAACGGGAATGCATTGTTCCTTAAGGCGGCCGCCTAACTCACACTTCAAATGCGTTTCAGTGTGTTTGTAAACAGGTTTTTTTTCTGCGAAAATATTCCACGTGTGCCCATTGTGTCGACGTACGAAAAGAAAACAAACTTCAGACAAGGTCGGAAACTCATAGTTAGGACGCCACGCTCATTAAAAATACAGTTTCTAAGCCCTCCAACATGGCTAAAAACGGCCTTTTCAGACTTCCGTACTTCAAAATGTTCTAACCGGATGTATGTGAAACTCAGATTGCGACCTTTACTGAAACTTAGATGCAGACTTTCCATCAATAAAATTATATGGTCACCACTAATGTCCCATAATAAAAACCGTTCGGCGGGAAGCTTGCACGCTAGTTCAGCGCTTGGCTCGTTGAGGCAACACGGCATATGATGAGCGCTTCAAAGTAGACCTTACTGCTCCGTCGCTTTTGAGCCTCTCACGCGCAGGTAGGCGGCGCCCTTAAGGTGTCCGCCTGAGTGAATGAATTGTGTGTGTTCGAGACCTAGAAGTGCGGGAGCGGTAAGGACGACGTAGCACGCGCATCCTGCCTCATTGTAACCTCTAGGCGCATGTCACTGATCTGGCGTGCAGTTTTCTCACCGACAACTCGCCTGTACGAGACATTCAGTGGTGATGCTATCCTTTTATGACGTAATATCAAAGATGAAGGTGCAATGTACACACCTATACCCAATGAGGTAGGAGTATACAGGATATGGTATGTCGGGACTTCCTTGAAGTCGACGTATATATGCCAGTTTTGCGCGAACAATACGCTATTGTTGACCAACACACAGCACCAAGTAGATCGAGTAAGGTTTTCGTAAGCGCCTCGTATGGTATTAAAACTGTAGGATGAACATATATGATTGTAAACTGTTACGTGCGTTTAATTCGGGTGCAAAGAGGGATCAGGTACGTGAAATACATCTGCTACTCTTACATTTCATGAGTAAAAAGGCCATGTTTTACATGTGCATAGTGTAAATTGTGTGGTTTAAACGATTGTTTATGTAGATATACATAGCGAACTAACCTAAAAAATACTGCTACATATATTGTTTACATACGCATATGTACGTCACTGACGATGTGCAACTGCCTGGTAATAGCAATGAAACAAACAAATTTGCCACATGTTAAATAAATACCAGAAACTAGCATAAATGTATTTAGTTAGTTCAACAATGGTTTCCATGATGTCGGTATGTGTATGAGTTTCAAAACGCAAGCATATAGTTGAGTTTTAATATTATTCCAAAATTTTGTTCCCCAAACAACGTATTGACTGCGATAAACACGACATGTCTGCTATTCGATAAATAATTTTAACTCTATTGCTTTTCAAACTTCGAGGAAAATACATTGGCTCTTATGGCGGAAACAATGTTATGGTCTGCAGTGAACACGTGTATAACCTTCAAGCAACAAAGGCACATATACACTGACATGTGCTTGCCTGGACAGTATACGGCATGGCCACCCCCTGCCTAAACCTATACCAAGATTTCCAAATCTAAGAAGCGCTGCAAAAACACCATTTTGCACAATTTTAGTCCACTAGAAAGTAAACTTTAATGGGTAGTGGACAACCTGTCCTTTGCAGACATCCCTCGTGAGCGTTGAGCAGTTTTCAAATAATCTTGCAATGGACCGGATGAAGATCTGCACGACGCTCGGCGGCCTGCGGGCAGGCGACCGCCTTAATATAGGTCATGACTTACTCCTTCCGTAGTATGTGGCCTTATTTCAAGTTTCACGTAATCTTCTATAATGATCTCGCTGTCGACGAGACGTAAAGCCCAAAAACAATCGAAAAAAAATTGCAGTGTTTTAAATTTTAACTGCAAGTAATAAACACTGCCA
Source organism: Medauroidea extradentata (assembly GCA_003012365.1). Lineage (NCBI taxonomy): Eukaryota > Metazoa > Arthropoda > Insecta > Phasmatodea > Phasmatidae > Medauroidea > Medauroidea extradentata. Next base: position 14,947 of record PNEQ01094100.1, on the reverse strand, counting down.
AGCAAAATTTATTTTAGCATAAAAAAATGTCTCGGTGGGAAGAAGCTGAAGTTGTCGGCTGTTGCGCCGATATCGACGAGTCTTCCTGAACACGTCTTCTTCTTCGGTTTTTTTCTTTTCACGCCGAGTTGCGCGCCTCGTTCGCTTGACACTTGTCAACGTAGCTAGACGTGTGGCCCCTTTATGCCGAAGCCTTCCGTAAATGGCGCCATCTAAGGAAACACATTCACCGCTGTGTATCCAAATATGGGAAAGAAGAGCGTTGCATATAAACGCACAGTTCCACTGTGTTAAAATTCCTGACATTTATCTTAACTTCGCTTCTTAGACTTCGTTTGTGTGTGAAGCAGAAAATCTATGGATCGCCAAGAGTACCGCTAATCAGCTTATGTGATGCAGTATGTATTACTTAATGCGCGCTCAAGACACTCAGCTGTCTTGCGTGGTTTTCTATTTATTTCCCTACACTGACAGAACGTTTCAGTTGAGAAAAACAAAATTTACGTGTTGCTACCAAATGATTGGTCTGTGCATCGTAAAATAAGAATATTTTGTTGCCAGAAATACATACTTTTCGTGTAAGTATTTTGTTGCCCAAGTGTAATATTTAGTCAGTATGGTTATGATTTGAATCGGTCATTGTTTATTTGAACAAAGTCTGTTTTTAATACTTATGTACATTTGTTAGTATACCGGATTGACTGACGTTGCTAGGAACTTATTTCTTCCCTTCTCTACGTACAAATTAAGCATATGATTTTTCTGTGATCTGCTAAAATTAACTAAGTCCATGAACTTATTTGATTTCCCACGCATATGATTTTAGACATGGTTCATTGTATAACGACCGATGTGCATAGATTTTGGTTCTGAGCCATTAAAAAAATACCGTTTAGCCCCGACAACTGAATCGGGGACCTCTCGTATTGACGGTCGCTCATTAGCACCCACGACCTAGACTGGACGTTCCAGTAAATATTCATCTAAAAATACAGGTTGTAGCAGCAAAACTTCCTTTCTTAACACGGTTATAAAACCCATTATGTAAATCAGAAAATTTCCATTTTAATTTTTATAATGTAGGAACATACCTAAGGTTTGGTTTTACCAGTTAAAAATCAAGTCAGGTAGGTAACGCCCCCATTGCCAATTCGGTAAGTAAGCCGATTTCTGGCGTTTCTCATGACACTTACCAGCATAGCAGTGGGTAAGTTGGCAATTTCTGCCCGGATGTTGGCCTTCAGGACGTGTAGGGTCCTTTGACGGTTGACATAAGTCCGTGATATCAAATCACAAAAAAAAAAAAATCACAAGGGACCACATCAGGGGAGCGGGTTGGCCACTTGAAATCGTCACTTACCGAGATGAGGCGCTCCGGGAAGTGTTCTCTCAAAACAGCCATATATGCCCCCGAAGTGTGAGCCGTTGCTCTGTCTTGGTGGAACCAAATGTTCTCTAAGTCCAATTCATCAAGCTGCGGAGAAAAAAATTCCTCCAACATGTTCACATACGTTCCTCATTGTTCCTGCGCATTACGGCGTTTGACAACGGTGGGGAACAAAACTTTACACCCACCCACTTGAATGAGACATCTACAGCCTGAATTTCGCGCATTTCAAAACAGGAAGTTACGTTGCCGCGCCTGTACATGGCATTTACTCATAAACATATAATTTTACGTCTTTGATTTTCGTTTCTGTATCATTCAATACACTTTCAGATACACGTATAGCTCTAGCGATAATTACTACAGAAATAGCTATGTAACTTAACAAGGTGTGATTACAAACGACGTGCGGAAACACAAAGGTTCCACTGGCGCAACGAAATGTAAATGTGTGAACTTCCAAACAAGTCGTTACGCTTGCGTCAACGAAATATTTTATTGTCTGGCATCTTCGCCAAATAAACTACATTTTTTGTTAGGTAAGCATAATAAGGTCATTTTCTTTTGGTGTTTAGTTCTGGTAACAAAACATCTTGTAAGCTAACGTTTACATATATTTTGCCACATTCAATCAAATATTTGGTAAAAAAAATACTTTCATTGGTGGGACTGTAAGGGGTAAACATTTCAGCTTATTATTGTGAAGTAGCCTATATTCGGAACCAATACAAGGACGGCGCCTACCTGCGCGTTAGAGGCTTGGAAATGACGGCGACATAAAGGCGATATAGAAATGCGCATTAAATGCCGCGTCGCCTCAACGAGCCAAGTGCCGAACTAGCGTGAAAATATCAAAGTTCAGACATCGAAATCTAAGTTCCACATGCATCCGGTTAGAACAGTTTGAGGTACGAAAGTCTGAAAAGAACGTTTTCAGCTATGTTGGAGGACATAAAAACAGCGTTTCTAATGAGTATAATGTCTTGATTACGAGGTTCCGACCTTGTCTGAAGTGTGTTTTCTTTTCGTACGTTGGCACAATGGACACATTTGGAATTGTTTACGAATACACTGCAACATATTTGAAGCGTGAGGTAGGCAGCCGCCTTATGACACCATGCTCGTTCAAAACACTGTTTCTGTGCCTCCTAACATAAAATAAAAACGGCATTTTCAGGCTGTCGTACTTGATAATGTACTGACCGGACGTATTTGAAGCTTGACTTTTCTAGAAACTTTTCACCAATAAAATGATACGATCACCGCTTCATGTCGCATAGTGAAAATGGACCGGCGGGAATTTTGCGTGTTGGTTCAGCGCTTGGCTTATTGTGGCGATGCTGAATTTAATGCTCGCCTCACTATTGTCTTTATAGCTCCGTCACTTCAGAGTTTCTAACAAGTAGGTTGGCGGTGGCCGTAAGGCTACGATCTTTCATTTTTATTTCATACAATTGCAAATAACACAAAAATATTTTATCAAAATATTTTGAAAAAAAAATTGAGACCTGTGCAGTCATACGTTACACAATTTTGCCATAGCGTTTTTTAAAATAAAGTAACGTTTGCTAACAAAAAATTATTTTGCTTAATTTTTGCTAATTTTGACAGCAAAATGTGTGATATTTCAGGGGCAAAAACCTAAAAATCCGTTTGGTGTTTTGTAACAGAAAAACTAGGATACAAATAATGATATGTAAGTGTTAAAACTGTAAGAATGAATTTTTGATATATGTATTAATTTGCGTTAAAAAAAAGTAATATTTTCGAAACCACTGCACAACTAAACAGCGAGGGCTTGAGAATGCCGCCTGGCTGTTGCATTTTGCGTGTGTATAGCCGGGAAGTGCTGGAGCGGTAATGACGATACACCATCTAACTAAAAATAAAATAAAGTCGTCCCAATTCAAAAATGTTGCGAGAATTTTATCTACAAATCCTGAGTAAAAGTTGGGGGAAAAATGTAGTCACGTTTAGAGGTGTTGGCAGCGATTTTCTGTGCTAATGTAATAGCGTGTATACTTTTAATTTTGTATTGCAGCACATTGAGCGTTATTGGGGCATGCGGGCACGCAGACAATAAGGCCGACTAGTGCTTGTTCACCTCTTGCATCTTCGCCTTTAAGCGCCAAGCGCTCGATTGATATGAAAGTCTACTCGCGTACGACTGTAAACCCGGTTAAGAAATTCAAACATGAAATATTTTCCTTGGGCGAAACTTATATGACTCTGTACAATACCGTGCTAGTACTCACCTTGTGCTCCGCTGCGAATACTTTGTCCAAACTCAAGGATTGTAATGAAGCGATAATGAAGTTTCTTGTTTTCCCACCTTCCCTGTTCTCGTGACTTGTAACACTTACCATTTATACTTTCAGGCGGAATCATAGCCCATAGGAAGTCAACCGTAGTTTAATAGCCGTGCGTCTAGAAATCTAGAATTTAACAGTTTTATACCATACTGTATCAGTCACGCCATGGAACGTGACGATTAATGCAAAGAAACATAAATTAAAACATAATGTTTGTCGTGTAGACTTTGTATGTTTCAGGAGTGGTTAGTACTCTTTCTGTAACGCTCGTGTAGTTCACAGTAACAGTAGAGTAAAATTCCTCTGTGAATGATTGTGTTCGGCTTTCGATTCGGAGGAACATGTTTGTAAATGTGCCACTTGAAAATAACTGTTGTTTTTAAACAAAATTGGAATGTAATGTTAATGTAGATTGTATGCTGATGATTATATTTGCAAATGGACAGAAATAACTTGAGCAGTGAAAATTATTTACTAAAATTCATTACAGTAAAATTTAAATCACGAGCAATAAGTACTTTTTGTGCTCACTAAACAAGTTATCAATACAATAGAAATAAGAACTACTAGAATTTATTGGTTTGTGGACATACACCATTTCTCCTGTTTTACTGATCAAACTTGTATTGAATGACAAAATACAAAAAGGAACAAAAAACCTATATAAAACACACAAAAAAAAAGCGATCCCAGAAGAATTCTGTCAGGTTTATTATATTAAACAACAAATAATTCTAGAGATAGAATTCAGTCGATTATCAACACAACATCTAGACACAAAAATAACTGACAGAATTCCATTGGGATTGGGATTGCTTTTTTTCTGTTTTTTGTGAGTTATATCGGTTTTGTTCAATTTCGTATTTTGTCGTTCAACACCAAGTTTGATCAGAAAAACATGAGCAATGGCGTATTTCCACAAACCAATAAATTCTATTTGTAAACTCCCATTGCAACAAACATATAAAAATCTCAAAATAAGAACAGCTTTGTAATCAAGCGTTTCATATTGACAAAGAAGTATTTGTCACGTAAACAATCCTGCAGGTTTTTTTGAAGGCATATCAAGGCAGCAAGGCTCTGGTAGGTTCTCTAGTTTCGAAACGCGAATTCTCGTGTGGGGTGCTTGAGGTTTAGGCAAGGGAGGAGGGGGTGATGGTGTTATCGGGTACCCCCAATTTATTCCCTCTCCAATGCGGCCGAGCTCCACCCCTATCTTGTCTCACGTCGTCCATTCTTCAAGCCAGCCGGAACGAGAGGCCTCGACCGTGGAGTGGGGCGACCCGCTCTGTTTGGCGCCACGCCTGCCCCTCTCCATTCACCCCTTTCCAGCAATCCTGCTCTAGTCTGAGCCATGTTCCCGCTGCCTCGGCCGGGAACAGTAATTCCCTGTTGTTACTTATCATCGCCTCCAGAGTCCCACCGGGCTACACTGCTGTCTTTCCTATCCCATTCCAACTGCACCCTTCGTGTTTTCCCTCTCGCCGTACACCCCCTTTCCTCCGACAAACCACTTCTTGTCTGCTCAAGTATTCATTGGTACCCCCCCGTTTCTTGGTCTTCGTTCTAACCTTGCCAGTCCGACAAAGCCATTATCACCCTTCCTTCCGGCACTATTTTTTAGAGTAGGCCTACCTTTTTACACTCTTTATCTGGTGCCTTAGTCTCTTGCAGGATGACATATTCTTTCTGGTGTTTTTATGTCTCGACAGATTTTAAACCAGTAAAACTTATTTGCTACTCTTAATCAACATTTTTTATCGCCGTATCTTTATTCACCACGGACGAGAATACTTGTATGTATGCTGTGATCTTACTTCCATTCGTAATAACAAGCAAAACATTTGAGACATTATATATATACATACACACACACATTTAATTCTGAAGTGGTTTTATGTACACTGTTTTTCAAATGATTTGTTTTTAGCTTTCGAACTATGTACACATAGCTTTCATATTCAACACAACGGCCACAATAATTAAAAAATTAGTATTGAGTTATTTTCTATAGTTCATTAAACACGTATTAAAATTGTATACTCTTTCACGATTCATTTAGTTGAAAAACTTACAAATTGTAACTGTAATAATACAACCAAATAAAAAAAAATTAACGTGATGGTATAAAATGTGTAAGAAGTAATTGTAATTGTTGAATGTGAACGTACAATGAAATCTAATGGTGATATGCAGAATGCATTCAAACCACAAACGTAAAGAACAAACAAAATACAATCTCCTTAATTATTGTACATTAAAACTTCAAGTTAAGCAAACAATCTAACAGAGTTAGGGTACTTGAAATGAGAATATATTAATAAACAAAATAACAAATATTTTAGTAACAATTGATTATGATCTACTTTATCAAATGTAGGATGGCCTCTTTCTACGTAACGCCATTCAATTAATGTTGTCTTTTGAAATGGATTTACTATATGAACGAAACATTCTTGGAAATACACAATATTATACCTGCAATTTTATAAGAAAAAATTACTTTAGTAATTTGGTTTTAACCTTTTTCGTAAAGCTTATACATTATTTTATTGTTCATTATATGAATTGTATTGACACATATTGTTATCGTTCTATGTCACCTGGAAAATGTTTTTTTTATAACAGTTTAACGACAACTTCAGCGTCTCGTTTACAGAGCGAGTTTACATGCGATATACGTGTTTGAATCTAGATTACGACATTGATGTATGTTTAGATAATGTGCGAGCTTTCTTTACATTCCTTTAAATGTACGTTTTGACATGAATAGTTTTTTTTTTGTAACAGAAAGCCTCCGAAGCCAGAGTATGGTCTGCAGTGAGTACTGTATGAATAAACACTCTCCAGGGCAGAACCTGGTAGAATTTTCCATATCAATATCAACCATACAATGGAAAGGAGGTATCCCAAAAATCTTAATACGTTTTATAAGTGTACATTATGGATATGTTATTTCTTTAATATCAATTCCGAAGTAAATATAATACAGAATTTTCAATGAGCTCTTATACGTTTTATTTCGACATATTTTTTTTTATATTCACCTGAGAAATCTTAAAAGTGATTTGCTGGGGACTTTTCTCCGAGAGTCGAGTACTTTCTTTCGGGAATGTCGTTGCATACATAATCCGAAACGGGAAGCTGCGCGAAATTCCAAAGGAGCTGAAAGAAATTAATTTCCCATGCGTGCACGAATCGAACCCAATTTCCCTCCATTGCTCCAGATATTAAAATCGTTCACGTCTGGTTCGCGGGGCATTATCTTCGAGAAGGGAGATCGACCTGAACGTAGCTGGCAGGGAAGAAGAGTAGGCACTTTTTAGCAGCGAGGGGTCGTAACTCATTTCCAAGTACCTTTTATTAAAGTTTCATTTCCTCCGCCATTATCTTCTTCCAAAGCCTGCACATGGACGGCTCCTTAATTTCAGTCTTTCACGAAAGATCGTGTCCCAGGAGTGGAGATAAATGATGCATCCATGTGAAGTGAACAAGTTGCCAAGTGGGTATGAAAAATAATCCTCTTGGAATTTAAAAAAAGAACATTTTAAGAATACCTTTATATTTTTAATGCGCGTTATCAATACCGTAATAAGCTATGCTGTAGTAATATTAAAAGTGTTCGACTTATCTATTCTTCAGCGAAATACATTGCCGCACTTTTAGGTAGTTAACTTATTTTCTCTACTGCTCTGAAAGGCTTCCATAGGTTTCGACACGACGTCCAATATATTAACAAATTTACTATAGACAATTATCCTTATAATAAATATCACATATTTCTTCTATGTTGATATTCCATCATAAAACGAATTGTTGTAAAATAAACTTCTTCAAAAGATGCTCACAATATTTACTGTTTGTTAAACAAATTAGATAAATGTCGATTTACATAATAAACATTTTTCGTACTTTCAAGAACTGGATTGTTTTCAGTTAATACAAAATGTTTCTTTTTATTATTTCTATATATTTTGTTTACGTTAGTTTTATATCTGCATGAACCTGATTGTCTTGGAACATAATACATTTAAATAAAAATCAAGATTAATTCTAAAATACAAATAAAGCGCTAAATGTTTTTCGGTGGTAACTTACAAATGTATATTGTACTGAATATTGTACAAATTTATTTACATTTTCTGTTGATATTCACAAATATTTAGACTTGAAGCTTTTTAATGTACATTATATTTTAGTCTTTACCGATCCACTAATTTTTCCTCCCTCTATCGTCATAATTGACGAACGTAAAAAAAAATGGAACTGGAAAATATCTAAGGTAATAAATACGTAGGCAAGCAAAATAACACAACTGCAGCAAAGTAATAAAAACAGCAAGCGTAAATCACAGAAAATGTAATAAATATTACAATTTCTCGTGTCTAAAAATGCCAATGTGTTACCTGGCTGTCTGCCAATATGAATGTTTGTGTTCACGTTTTGTGGGTATAACCATATGTTGTTTTTAGTTTTTACTAGAATAATACAGGGCTTTAGACAATACAATTTTTCATAATATTTTTTCATGTGCAAAACCAGTTTTAACACGAGAAAAGTTATTACAAATCTGAAATATAACGTTCATTTCTCAATTTGACGAAGTGCAGAACCCAGTGAATGGAAATTACGTTAATGATGCTCTGAAACAATAAAAAAAGAGGAAGCATGAAAATTTTGACATCTGTTCTGGACGTATTGATTATATATTTTAATTTATTTTGACATTGCAAATTGACAGTCAACACATTTTTGTACACTAGGCTCAGTTACTTGGTAAAATGGTTTTAAGAATTGTTCCACCTCATTACACGGACCATCTCAGAGAAGGAGACATTTGAAAGGCGAATGTAGATAATCTCCCCTCAAAGGAGGTGTGGGAACATGTGTCATTCGTGGCCGCATGTCTAGGGATGTAGTGGGATGCAGTTGAGGTAGATCTCTGGAAGGGACAGGTAGGGGAAGTGGTAGTGGAGGAACAGCTAATTAATTACCCGAGATATCGCAGAGCGCGCCGAGGTATTCCTTGCTATCGCAACCGCAAATTACAGGCCTTCATAACTCAGAGCCGTCGCTCCTCGTGCTGTCGCTCTGCAAGCGTCGCTGTCGGGACGAGTAGGCGCCAGTTAATTGCCTGCTGCTGCTTCTTTAATGAAGAGCGTCCTTTGTTGTTGTTCTTCCCTCGGATCCCGCCTTCGATGAGTGCGCGCCCTGGCAAAGAATCTGCATTGCCGCCGGGATATGAGAACACTGTTTATCTAGCACACTCCGGGAGAGGTAGGTTACTTGTATGAAAATAATAGCCCTTCTTGTTTCTCAACAACTGTCCTTGCCATCAGCGATGAACTCCAAATCTTCAGCCCAAGCTAAAAATGTACTTGTATTGTCCACAGCAAAAGCCGTATTTGATTAATTTTAAATAGAACTTCATTAAGAAAAATTTTAAACTAACGCATTATTTTCATAATGAATTCTCGTTATTAAAGGTTTCGTCATCTAAAAAAAAAAATTGAAATGGATACCCAAGATTTTATTAGCACGCAGGTACGTATAAAGTGAGGTCTAGTTTCAAGAACGTAAGATAAATTAAACGAAAAATCTTATTTTCGATAAAATATTTTAAATTAAAACCACTATGTTTTCACGCCGTAAATGTGGGCAGTAAAGTTGATCTACCTGTATATAAACACTTAAACTGAATTAACGGTTCTTATTGTGATTATATTTCTTTAGCCCAAGGAAAAATATTTACTTTTATTTTCGACAGAAAAAATAACACATTTTATTAATTTTTAAATTTAATGTAATTGAGTTACAGTATAATTTATTATTTTCAAGATAAACGCTCGTCATTAGAGGTTTCGGCACATAAAAAAAGAATTTTTGATGCGGGTGTCAAGACTTAGTATAAAGTCAAGTATAACCGTAGATAAATGAAACTAAATTTCTCAATTGTAACAAAATATTTTCAACTAACCTACTAAGTTTTTATTGTAAGAATGTAAAGTAGACGGCGAAATAAAATACGTGCACATAGTTCAAATTACTATAGCGTATTTCAGATAATTTCTCTTCGTGGTAAAGTAGTGCGGATTTAAAGCATAGGAACTATTGTAATATATAAATTTTTATTTCTTAGGGGTAAGTACAACGGCTGTGATATGGCGTCCACATGAAAAAATAAACCTTTCAAGCATGCATAATTACGTAGGTGACGGCGGTGCTTTTACGGCTTCGTATGTTTACGCATTTCGTGTTTCTAGGTCTCAAGTAACCTCCATCTTCTTATGCTAGCTCTAAAGTAAACAATTCGCGAGTCGTCAAAGGCTGTGTTCCAAGTAGGCATGCTCACATACTCGCGGTCGGAAGTGACGTCAGAGTGTTGTTCCAAATGGGCGAGTGCGAGAATATGTGGCGAGCACGTGTGAATGCATGCTCGATGCATACTCTCGGGGCCAATGTTTGTTTACGCCTGGGAGCACACTTGGAGTGTGGTGGTGTTCCAAATTAAGAGCATGCCTAAAACACGCAAGGAATTGTGGGAGCGAGTATGAGTACGAATGGGGCCGAGTGGTAAGAACCTCTCGCCTCCCACCAAGGCGATCTGGGTTCGATTCCCATCCCCGAATTTTCGCGTGTGGGAATCATGCCGGACGATGCCGTTGGTCTGTGGGATCTCCCCCCGCCCGTTCACACCTCTTATCACCTTTCACCAGCGCTAAAGACCTCGATGTTAAGCGGTGACCAAAAAAATTATCACGCCCTCTCTCATAAGTAGGCTACTAGTGCGAGCACGAGTTTGAGCGCGAATTATTTCGAACCCAGCCAAAGATACGTATTTAGTTTTTGTTTGTTTGCATGACATCTGCGCAAAAATAAGGAATGTTGGGGTAGGCAAGGAAATTTGTAAGATTGATTGAAAATGAAAGTCTAAAATTATGCGCGAATAGTATTTCACGGAAACGGCACATCGTATTTCACTTGGGATTTTTCTGCAGGCAAGTTTATGTCAAGAAAAAAAAAAAAAAAAAAAAAAATTAATAAATAAATAAATAAAATAAAATAAAATAAAAAAGAGGCGCAGTTTACGATAAACTATTTTTAGCGCTACGGTATCCTGGCAAACGTATTTCTTTTAAAGTCGTTTCGGGACAGGTTATGTGGCTAAAAATTGGGAAGATAATTCTTCAAAACATTCACTCAATTTTTTTGTTGTTTTGACATTTTAGTCCTTTAAAATTACCTGGTCATAAGGTATTTACATAAATGTTTTACAAATGTAAGCATAAAGTTTACTTCAAACTATATGATGCCTTTGGGGAACTCCCCTTTGAATTAGAAATGTATTCACAAGGGTTTATAATAAACGACCGGTAATTTTCCAGAATCACGTTTTTTTGTGCACGTATGTAAAATAATGACGTTTCTGTCATTTACAACATTATTATGTTATCAGTCACAAATAAAAAGGTCTTAATGCTACAGTGAAATAATTTGTAGTGTTAAAGTATTACGACAGTAATTTTTTATTTATTTATTGTTGACCAGCATTATTGCCCACATAAATTTGTCACACGCAAAAAGCTCTAGCGTATGATAGGGGAGCATGTGCAAAAGATATATCCGATCATTTAATTTTATCTTTCAATCAGTGTATAAAGTAAAAATATGTTCCAGCGAGGAAACAGCTAACTCCCTTTAGTTGCCTATAATATTTTAGAAATTTGATATTTTATGACCGCGTTTACTTGCACTGTAGCCATTTAACTACTGAAATACGAGACCCATGTGCCACTCTACTGAGAGGAGTGAATTTGCGCTGATGCAGTTTGCGAAAGCTGGCAACGCTGGGCTGAGGACTTTTTTCCTCGCTTCTTCCGTGTAGCCGAAGCTTTCAAGTTTTTATGTGTCTGTGGAAAGTAGATGGCGTTATCGGCGGAGGGAGTCCTCAGAATTTTTATGATCGGAATATTGTGTCTGCAAGAAAACAAAGTACATTTCTTGTACTTTTATACTGCACCCCAGGAACAATACAGTAAGGTATTTTATGAAGAGAGTGTCGGAACGAAATACTTAGGAAAAATATTATGTTAATACCCTGGCAATTTGGTTGTTAACCTCCGACGCAAAAAGAGGGGTGTTGTAAATTTGACGTGTATGTCTGTGAATCTGTGTGTGTCTGTGGCATCGTAGCTTCTAAACGAATGAACCGATTTTTATTAAGTTTAATTTGTTTGAAAGATGACTTGTTCGACAGTGTTCTTATCTATGGTTCAAGGAAATATGTTCAGCCGTTTAAAGATCATCAGCTCTTGTCTAGTTTTTTGAGTGAATGTGAGCAATTCTTCTGGTCTGATCAATTTTAAATTTAGTATCCTGTGAGTAGTTTTTTTTTTTTTTTTTTTTCATTTTTAATTTAAGTCTTAACTTAATTTAAATTTGTGGTGTTCTGTTATCAGCCATATTAGCTTATCTCGTTTTATTTCTCTTGTTCTCTTTACGTTTTATTGAGATCTTCTTGCCATAATTCATAAAAAATTGCTATGGCCAAATATTGTCAGTGAATAGAAACAGTCGTATCCAAGTTTTTAATTCCTGCTATCTGCTTACAAGTTTAATTTACAGCTAACTGGTACTCGGTCGCTAGAACGAAATTTTTATTGGGTTTCAATTATCATCCCACGAAGCAAACATCGGACCTAATTTCAGAACGTAAATGTATCATTACTCAAGTTGAAATAGAAAGAACGATTCTTTACTCTTGCCGTCAAAGTTGATAAATAGCGTACATTAGAAAAATGTATCATAACAAAACACTTTAATATAACTTTCGCGTTCAAATATAGAATATCTACGCTAAATTTGCATCTAAGGGCGCAGTCTACCACAATTTTCTTCACCATTTTTTATTTTTTATCTGTACCAGATATTTTTTTTTTTTGTTATTTTATACAGAAAATTTGACTAAAATTGGCTCTTATGAAATTTTTTTATCTCTCAAAGTTTTCGCGTAATGGCTTGTTAAAGTCGTATTTGCATGTTTCCGTTTTAACGACTACACTAAAGCCAAATACCAAACTAAAAAAAAAATCACAGTGGATAAAGGCATTGCAGGCTACAATGACATGCTCATAAAATTAAAGAATAAAAATTATTTGAATTTAAAAAAATGCTGAAACAAAAAATAAAAATTAAAAATAATAAATATTAAAAAAAAATACAAATAATTTTTATTCTTTAATTCTATGAGCATGTTATTGTAGCCTGCAATGTCTTTATTCACTGTGATTTTTTTTTTAGTTTGGATGGTATATCAGTTGGTTTTAGTGCAGTCGTTAAAGCGGAAACATGCAAAATATGACTTTAACAAGCCACAAACTATGAGAAATAAAAAAATTTCATAAGAGCCAAATTTAGTCACATTTTGTGTCTAAAATAAGAAAACAAATTTCTGGTACAGATAAAAAATAAAATAATGGTGGTGAAAATTGCGGTAGACCGCGCCCTTAAACAGTGTGTTGTGAACAGTTATCGGGTTGTAAAATGTAGTTGGTAGGATATGAGAGTGAACTGAGTGTCATCTTACTCGGTTGCAGTCTTTATTCAATTTCTAGGTATTCCTTTGTTAACAATTCATTATATTTAAAACAGACGGTTTTATGTGTTAGTGCGTAATTACGTTGCCTAAGATACAGCATAGAAAATAAGTAGGAGTCTCTGATTTTCACGAAAAGAGTTTTTTGTACTAACCTTTTTTTGTGCTTTGTATGCACATCTGCAGCTCTGCTTTGTGATAATTGGCATAGATTCTTTGTGCAGAGACGTCTCTAATTTGACTTCACCAATCATAACAAGCTAACATTACATCACAGAGTGTAATTTGCGGTTAGAACCTTCAGACATGTTAGAGTTAAAACATCCAATCAGTGATCTTGAAGCAGTGTAAGTTATGCACTGTAACATGTTACAGTAGTAGGCTACAAGATTCTTTTAGCGAAAGACAGTTGTCCCTGTATAATCAATTAATAGTTTGTATAAACTACAATTGTAACAATCATTCCAAATACGGTAACGCCAAGATGGTTCAATTAGTGTTTCCCGATAACAATTAGCAAATAATTAAATACTTAATCGAATTGTGCTCGTTTTGTGCTGAATTGTACACACCATATCAAATTTTCTGCGCAGTTAGTGGGAAAGTAAGAGGATCAGGTAATACTTCCCCAATAAATTAATTTGCCTTCTATATCATTTAGTCGTTTTGTAATTGGCTTCAGTTGCCTTTTGTGAGCAAACTCTTTGGCTGTGTGTCCCATTTCGGGTAAAGACAGTTTCAAAAATACTAATACCACAAATCGTTTACTTATTAAAAAAATTCTTTGCATAAAATAATAGTACTGTTTTGCTTGTGATAAAGAATTTGTTCTGCGCAGCAAAGAAAACATTTAAGTTCTTCTTTATAGTTCTGATTTTTTTAAAGAAATATTTTTATATTAGTTTTATTTTTGTAACATATACAACAATTGTTTCTCCGTACAGCAGGCGTAAAATTCAGTACATCTAACTTTATGATAAATATAATTATTAAAGTATTTTATTGCAACACAATCTCTTGTTACAAATTTCTGTTTAATTCAATCAAAAATATAATTTGCCACAGTGTTTTTGTGCAGTGGTCAAATTAAAAATTTTTATAGGCAGCAACAAAATTTGTGTTATGACAAAGAGTGATTTTAGAGTGGGGTAAACCAACATTCACTTGTGAAATATGCACCTATCTTACAGTCTCGTGGGAATTTCCCTATTCACAATTCGAATACGGAATGATTACATAAAATTCAATAACTTTCCTCTTACAATAAACCGATGAAAATGAAATTTTCTTATGCCGTACATAATATATTTTCTCGAAATATTATAAATGAAAACCAGCATTCATTGGACTAATCAGTACATGTTTTCTAAAACATTATGAACAATGAACTCTTTTTTGTCTTTTCCATGCCAGTTGAAGGATGTTTTAGTTGTAAAAATTAAAGGACCATTTTTTTTTAAACGTTACAAATGAAAAATTGAAATTTTTGGGCGAAATGAGCATGATTTATACAGAACTGTGCGCTGAGTACATGTTTTGTGTGTTTGCTATTTTGTGAACCGGATATACTGTAATATGAAAATCACAGAATAACTAATACGCCTGTGAAATTTGCTTTACATCTGTTTTGGAAACAAAAAAAAAAAAAGGGGG
>PNEQ01094099.1:0-22366 GCA_003012365.1 Medauroidea extradentata | reverse complement strand
GGGATGACCAGTGTTCCAGTGGGTTTTTCGGTTGATTGCTGAGAATTGAAATGTGATTTAATATTGTTCATATGTTTGTCTATGGTGCCCTTAGGATAGCCATTCGCTAAGAATTCTTTTTTCAGAAGGTTTGCCTCGTCGATTTTCGAGGCTTCGTCACTGCATATTGTGTCAGCTCTGTTTTTCAGTGTGTTTATTACGCCAGTTTTTGTATTTTTGGAGTGATTAGATGTGTAGTGTAGGTATTGTCCAGTGTGGGTAGGCTTTCTGTAAGACGGCAACATTCGCAAGCAATGGCGTATGTCCATGATATCGGTTCTATACATAATACCAACCCATTGCAAGAATCGTTCAAAGATCATATATACAATATATATATATGTGTGTGTGTGTGTGTGTGTGTGTGTGTGTGTGTGTGTGTGTATATATATATATATATATATATATACATACACACACACACACACACACACACACACACATACGAGTATATGTTGTGCAAGGTGTGTGTGTATATATATATATATATATATATATACATAGATAGATAGTTGTTAAGTTGGGAACAATGTATGAATTGATGGCAGACATGGCTGAATGAAATGGAGGTACAAAATGGTGGCAGCGGTGAAAATACGGTTAAAAACGTAATCAAATAAGTTTTGTCGCATAGAATGTTAGTTGCAGAAACAACCTAAGGTTATTTTCTACAGTAAACAGGATGTCCAACACCGACTAAGCGTCTCGTTCAAGAACTAGTACTGGAATATCTAACTTAAAGCTCCTGACTACGTTTGATTTCTCGGCACCATTGCTGTGTCAGAAATGGAAACCGTGCTTCTGCCAGTATATGTCAGTGCCGTGTTTGTCTGCCAAGCCAGATAACGAAATGACTGATCTTCTCCTTTTTGTCTTAGGAGAAAAATCGGAAGAACTGTGGACTCATTTTATACCTCAGCCAACTACTCACAAATGTGCACTTCAAGCTTTGGAAACCCATTTCAGCCTATGTAGAAATATAATATTTGAGCTGTTTAAGATTAACTGAAGAATGAAAGGGGTCGAAGCGGTGGATGAGTTAATAACTTCTCTACACACATTAGCAATCACGCGTGACTACGGTCCCCTAAAACAGGAACTAATTAGGGATAGAATAGTAATCAGCACGAAAGACTAAAAAGTTAGTGAATAACTTCAGTTGTGTACCTCCGTACCGTTGGAGGAAACTATATTGGTCCAAGCAAGAGGTGATGCAGAGCCAGCAGTTACGTGTCCAACAACACAGTACTGGGAGTTTGGACATCAACAGGACTCAGCTAGGAGCAACTTACAACCAACAGAGGATGCCCACGAGTTTTGGAGGGCAGAAAGCTTCTGCAGGCAAGGACTTCAGTTATCCAAATATGTCACCCCAGTCAGAAAATAATTGTAGCAGCATGCAGTGCAGATTCTGCGGTAAGGGACAGCATGATCATTCCGCTGTTCAGCTAGGGATGCCAAGTGCTTCAGACGCTCCAATCTGGGGCACTGGGCAGCAGTGTGTAAAGCTTTAAGTACATCCAGTATGTTCAATGTTCACGATCGTCATGGTGAGTCACACAGCGAGCATGAGTTGGATTGTTCCAAAAACAAAGATTACTTAATTAGGTGTATGACATCCAACTCAGTTGGCATTGGATTGTTCCAAAAACCAAGATTATTTCATTAGGTGTATGACATCAAATTCAGTTGGCAGAGTGATGATAGGCAAGGGTCATGAAAGGTAGTAAATTAGTGTAACAGATTTCAGAAAAAGTTTTTGGTTTCTTATTGACACAGGTGCAGATGTCACTTAGCATTCCAAGTAGTATGGTGCCTGCAACACACGTGGAATGTATCGTTCAGTGTAGGGACAAGACTTACGGGGCCAGATGGTAAAGAATTGGCAGTGTTAGGGTATTTAGACTTGCAACTGGAATACAAGGCAATGACTCAAACGTGTAAAGTATATGTGGTTTCCAACCTTAAAACACCAATTTTGGGTAAAACAGGCTTGTTAGTTGAAAATTGTTCATTTCAGTGGAGGAAAGATCTTCCTTTCAAAATATGTGAATAGTAGTACAATGAACAGAGAACACGTGAGTAACTGCAATGCAAACAAATTCACTGCAAAAATCACAGGTTGATGTGATGCAGATTTTCCAGATCTCTTTAAAATGTTGAAGGAGAAGGTGAAATTTAAATTGTGACTGATCACGATTTCCCAAATGTGCAGAGCATACTTTGTGTTGTAACTATACCTCTGTTGGGTGAACTCAAAGTGGAGCTAGAACGTTTAAAGGAGTTGTATGTGATCTAACAAATTACTGAACCCACAGAATGGGTAGCACCCATTGTTGTTGTGCAAAATGGTGACACTGTTTGAATTTGTGGAGATTATTCAGAGCTGAATAGATGTATTCGTAGACCACACTCTCCTATTCATAGCACATAAGTTACATTACCTCAATTGGCCGAGGCAAAATACTTTTCAAAGTTAGATACAAATTCTGGTTTTTACCTGGCCAAACTAAAAAGGTAAAGTAAATTATTGACCACCTTCATCACCTTTTGGGAGGTTTTTCTTCAAGAGGCTGCCTTTTGACATATTGAGTTCTCCAGAATATTTTTACACAAAAATAACCCACATTCTGGATGGTGTCCAGGGTACTACATTCCATGTGGATTAACATTTTGTATTTGCATCCACCATGGTTGAACATGATAAAATTCTTAGAACAGTTCTCCACAAACTCTTATCAACCGGTATCTCTTTTAATAAGAACAAATTTGTATTTAGGGTTATGCAAGTGAATAATTGGGGCATGTACTTTATGCAACTGGTATTTCTGTCGATCCTGATTGTATTAGGGCTATTCAGAACATTCCAGCACCAACAAGCAAACTTGAACTAAAAAGATTTCTGGGTCTTATAAATTTTTCTTCTACACTTATTCCTGAAAGGTCAAGTCTGTTGGAGCCTTTGTTTGCTGTCCTTAGGACTAACGTGGAGTTTGTATGGGCCCACCACAGCAGGCAGCCTTTGCCCAAAGTCAGCAGTTGCTATTGCAAGCTCCCACCTTGACCTATTTTGATCCAACCAAAAGAATCATTGTAAGTGCGGATGCTATTTCAAGATGTTTAGGGGGATGACTTACGCAGGAAAAAGACTGGCAGCACAAAATTACTGGTTATGTATCTCGTACATTGTCTGACGCAAAAGGACGCTTCTCACAAATTGAAAAAGAGGCATTGGCATGGTGTGCTGACCGGTTCTGACAATATATTTTGGATTCACATGTGACACTGGAAACTGACCATAAATCATTAATTAAAATCATAAAGGCGAAACACACTGATGACCTGACTCCCTGTCTGCAGAGATTCCGCTTGAGGTTGGTGAAATACACATACTGTGTTGAATATATTTTCTAGGTAAACAGCTGGAGGTAGCAGATTGTTTGTCAAGGGTGTCAACAGACGAAGGGAACCAAGATGCCAAGGAGCTAAAACAGGAGGTTGAAGAGTTTGTGAGCCAGATTCATTCTAGTTATCCCATAACAGACCAGATTTTGCATGCCCTACAAACTGAGCAAGAAAATGATCAAGTTTGCAACAAATTGAAATTGTATTGTTCACATGGTTAGCTAAACAGAAAAGGAGATTCCAGAACACATTCCCCCATACCTGCAGCATAAAAATTAGATATCATATCATGATCCCTTTATAGTGACAGGTATAGGCTGTTCAGGATAAACTTAGCACTGCTTACGATTTTCTGTGAGCCACTATGCCGCCATATTTACTATTTTAAATACGAAAACTTCCATGTAACTGAAAATTGGTGTAAACTTGTCACAACTCTCAAAACTTTACTTGTATAACCCCAACAAATACATTATTTTTATTATTCAAAGTGTTATGAAGTGCTCACTTTAAAGTGAACCACCTACATCAAACTTATCATTCCAGCCTCCCTTTAGCTACACTGTATAAAACATGTTAACGCAGAACACTTCAGTATCGTTACATGCAGGGAAATGGCAAAAATGTCAGTTTGGTGGTTTGGGTTGTCATCACAACTTGGAAATGTGGTTCAAAACTGTCCAAATTATGTACAACAGAGAGAAAATCCTAGGCAGCCTGGCTGTAGACTTATTCAAGTGTGACTCTTGGTACTCAATAGTTACTAACTATTACTCCGGGTTTTTTTTTTAACATGTCCCTTGACTAGGAGGATGTCTGAAATGGTGGTCATCAGCAAGTTGAAGAAAATTTTTGCACATTTTGGAATCCTTGAAATACTAAGGGCCGGTTTCTCAATGTTTGATTAAAGCTTTGATTAGCTAATCCTATGATTATATTTAACCTATTGATTAAGTTATGATTAAATCTGAAGTGTTTCTCAACATACTTTAATCTTATGTTTAGCTAATTATCGGTTAAGGTAAATGTGACAACCATGCAATGCCATATAAGCTTGTGATTAGCTGCAATGAAGCATTTTGTTTATTTAGTTGTGCTGGTTAGCTGTGTTTGTATACATAATGGAAGAGAAAAAGCCTATGCGTGCCGAAAATTTTATTTCTGTGGAAACAGAAATGTTAATTTCGCTTGGTGAAAAATACGCCCAAATCATAGAATATAAAAAAAAAAAAAATCAAATAAAATAAACTGACGCCGTAACTTGGAAGCCGAAAGAAGATGCTTGGAAGAAAATCGAAGTAGAATGTAATTCATCTAGGAACTTATATGAGTAACATAACCTACAAAATTATGTAACAATAACATAACCTACAATACGTATTATAATATACAAAAGTATCTAAAAACATGTAATATAACCACAAATTTATATTAAGAACTTTTCAATCCAGATTCCCTGATCAACGTATGTTTTGTTTTTCCTGAAGAAATAAAAATATATATTTAAATACAATTACCCAAGATATATAGTATAACATACAGATGAGTGTTAACACATCTAACAAAGGTTTCTAACCAATTATGCAAAATAATCTATGGAAGTATAAAGACATCATACAAAGACATGTGACAGAACCACCAAATGTTTTCACATAACCTACAAAAAAACATTACTTACCCGAACGTACTAAAGTTTATGGGATGTAAATAAAACAAGTAAGTCTGTGGTCACTTCTAGCTGACCTTCAATTTTTTCTAGTAGTACTAGGGCGGTATTTTTACTCAGGCGAAATCTAATAAATTCACGGTCATCTATTTACATGTGATTTGGGCGTTCCCGAAAAAGTCTTGGCCTGTTTATGAAATCTACTATTTCTTCATCATCATCTTCAAACAATAAATTTAAATCATTTGCCATCATAACATAAAAAATTGTCACTGTTTATATTCTTGTTTGTTTAAAAGTCCTGTTTAACTCTGTAATCAATGCCTCTTCTTATGATTAAGATAACCAATGGTTACCGACTGCTAACCCATTGATTAATATTAATCAGTACTTGAGAAACAGATATTGTTGCTAACAATTGGTTAAATTTTAATCAGAAGATAATCAGAAGAAAATCAGACATTGAGAAACCGGACCTAAGAGCTGACAACAGATCCCAATTTAACTCCAACAATTTCCAATCCTTCGCTGAGAAGTATAATTTCCAAGTGGTTACATCTTCACCATATTACACTCAATCTAATGGTTGTGTGGAGGAAACAGTCAAAGTAGCAAAGAGTTTGTTGAAAAAGAATGACGATATTTCGCTGGCATTTTTATACCGCACTACACCTTTAGATTGTGGGTTTAGCCCAGCAGAGATGTTGATGAATTGT
Organism: Medauroidea extradentata; assembly: GCA_003012365.1. Classification (NCBI taxonomy): domain Eukaryota; kingdom Metazoa; phylum Arthropoda; class Insecta; order Phasmatodea; family Phasmatidae; genus Medauroidea; species Medauroidea extradentata. The sequence continues at coordinate 16,540 of PNEQ01094099.1, read as the reverse complement.
CAGTTGAGATCTACACTTCCTCTTCTCCCATCAATACTGGAGGAGGTGGTGGAACCTAGATTAACCATAGATTGGGAACACAGTAAGAAAGAGGAACAGACTGCAAATTATAATAAGCGACATAGAGTGAGGCATCTATCTGACTCACAGCTGTGGGACAAGGAATGGATTTCTGACGCAAGACTATATGGTACAGCGGTGCAAAGTAGTCCACAACCTCGTTCATATGTAGTAGCTACTAATAGGGGACACTAACAACGTAATAGATGGTTCTTAATCCCTGCACCTTTTCAGACAGAGACATCCCTACGGAAGGAGGGGATAGTTTCACATACACTGAAGGTGTATGCATTAGTACACCAGCAACGAGTGTAGGATACAAACACCAAACAAGCCATAGGCGACAACAACATAGTGGGGAAACAGAACCAGAACCAAGGACAGTGCTGAGGAGACTGGGGAGGAGGAAATTAGTGTGAAGGATTCAGAATCTGAAGGATGTATTCAGGAGAGATTTAAGGGGTTTCCAGTAGAAACAAACACTGAATGTTAGGAGTAAAGATAATGATGGTGGGTATCAAGGAGGAATAACAGACAGACCAAGGAGACAGGCAAATAAACCAGTATGGGTGCGAGATTGTTTGCTCAATAAGTATCTGTTTATGATGTAAAATTTAAGTGTTTGTCAAATCTGTGTTTGGAGTAAAATGGAAGAAGAAAACATTACATACGGTATCTGTTTGTGTTAACTTTCAACTGTAGATCTAAGCAGACATACATTATAAAGGAGAGAAGAGTATTGTATTAGATACTTTTGCAGGTGTTTATCATACAAACTTGAAAATTGTCATGGAGTGTTTATGTAAACTTGAAAGTTGTGTTGTAGGCCTTATTAGGTACTTTTGTATGTTGTTAGGAAGTACTGTAGCCTCCATCATAACGGATTGAAACCGAAATTTTTTTTTTTAAACATACCAGAAAAGCCTTTGAAAAGTGTAGAGAAAATCATTCTGAAAAACCTTTAAAAAACAGATTTTTAAGAATCCGGATTGGAGTACAGCTTGTTAACAGATAAATTTACAGACGTTTCCAAAACTAGCACACCTTGGACACAAAGAGAGAAAAAAAAGACTCTGAAACATTCACTATGCCAGGGAATAAAAAGAAATCTGTGCATCATGTTTTGGAATCATATAACAAATTAACAGCCAACTATCAGGCAATATTGTATTTCCTTTGCCCAATGAACCACATTGTATTTTTTTTTTTTGCACATGAACCACCTACTTTGAACAAAGTGCTACACTGTTAATATGAGGACCCTGACTTGCCTATTTTTAAACTGACATTATTTAATAAATTTTTTAATTTGTCAGTTTTCAATATGTTAAAAGAAACAGAAATAATTTCAGAACTGATTTGAGACAATATTTTCTGTTGGAAAGAATTTTTTTTTTTAAATTATGTTACTACGGCAGAACATAAAACTACTGTGACAATATCAGGGTAAATTAGGGCATACTACGACCATCTTGGTCTACAGGACTGAATAATACTCAATAAAATGAAGAAGCACCTTATTATTACTACATGTTGAAAGCAACTGTGATACTGTAGAAGACTCGTTTTTCCAGTATAAACAAAACTGAGCAATTATCATGATGAAATTAATTAAGTTCTTTGTGAATATGTTTGAACAACTATTACCTAAATTAGAGCATAATAATCTTGTCATTTGGGACAGCGTATCATACTGCTATGTTAAATGAGAAAGAAAGCCAAATAATTTGTGGATAAGAAGTATCAGGCGGCTACAATTAAAAAAAATTTTATTAGAGAAGAATCTCTCAAAACATCCTATAGCATTTATTGCATTGCAATTGACAATCAGAAAAACTATGCACTGTGTTCTGACACTAATGCTATATCAGTGCAACCTTAATTGAAACGTGGAGTACGTAAACAAGCCATTCAAGCTCAATGCGGTAACCAAACATTTCAATGCTGTTTAATTTTAAACGATATGCATATGGAAAACGGTTCAGTTTTCATGATCAACTGTATTGACAACAGTGAGACAGCCTACAACAACTTAGCGAGGACGTGACTAATCTTGTATGAACACACATCAGCAGTAATTCAGCCATGCTTTTTGCCATTCAAATTTAACAAATGTCACACCAACCCTTTATTCATTCTTCGAATATGGTGAGATGCACAATTTTTTATGGTGTCATACCTGTCATGATGTGACATTTTTTAAAATCAGTGCTGAAAACTAGATCATCTGTAGTATTACAGAATACATATTGATAAATATAGTTTTTGTTTTGTTATTTTATTTATGTAAACAATGGTTAGATAATTTCACGGATCTATTTTTTTTTGTTTATTTATCACGATTTTAAATTAACATGATATGTTTTATGCACTGCTTTGCAGTGACAAATAATTTAAAATAAATATTTTTAGTCACACGTGTTTAAGTTTGTTTAGCCAAGTCACACTCACGCTATTTTTTTCCTGCGTTTATTTTGTACAGCAAGCACGAGAATGGCAGTGGTATATACGAGAAAGTCGTAGTAAGACTGTGATTGGCTCTATGCCTCTCTATTTGTATCAGCCTCCCTCCCTCCCCGTGTGTCTGCCTCCCTCCCCGTGTGTCTGCCTCCCTGTCCCTTGAGTCTGCCTCCCTGTCCCTTGAGTCTGCCTCCCTGTCCCTTGAGTCTGCCTCCCTGTCCCTTGAGTCTGCCTCCCTCCCCTTGAGTCTGCCTCCCTCCCCTTGAGTCTGCCTCCCTCCCCTTGAGTCTGCCTCCCTCCCCTTGAGTCTGCCTCACTCCCCTTGAGTCTGCCTCCCTCCCCTTGAGTCTGCCTCCCTCCCCTTGAGTCTGCCTCCCTCCCCGTGTCAAAATCAGATAAAGAATATTTGAGTAACATTTGTCATCAGCCTTGCAAATTTTCAAATCTACAAGAGTATCAGAAATATTACTTAACTTAAGTCATTTTGGTTAACGGCACATTCACCTTCTACCTTCATGACAAAACAGTAAATAGTTAAGATAGTTAACCCTACCAGTTAAGCAAGCTGTAAGCACATAGTTAATAGTACCAGATATGTTAGCACATAGGAGATATGATTGACGTGATCAATCCCAGGGTCAAAATATTAGTTTGAATAGTCATGAAAATATGTAGTAGGATTTTAGGAACACCTATTGTGCAGGTCGCATTGCTTTCCCTCAAAATTTCTCTGTTTTTTATGAGCACCAATTAAATGTATAGGCTGTTCACTATAAACTGAGCACTCAGTAGAACTTGTAATTAATTAAAAATATGTTTTGCTGTACCAATAGATGTTAACTTTTGAGAGTGCTGAAACGTTTACACTGTTTTCTAGTAACCTGCAAGTTTTCATGTTGTAAATAGTAAATATGGCTGCAAGACAGTTGAAGGAAAACTTAATGAAGTGCTCACTTTATCGTGAACGGCCTATATCAATTCAGCCTTTCTGCACATCCAATTTTGAAACGTATAATTTATTTAAATGTTTTTGACACTGATTATTTAAAGCTTCTTGTTACTGTTTCGTTAAAAAGTAACATTAAATTATTTATTCAAACGTTTGTGTCAAAGATTTTTCTAAAGCGCAAAATACAAACAGCGCAGCAACTTCTTACCACTCCCAAATTTCAAATTTTATTGGTGCCCTATGTTGTGGTAAACTCAAGTAAGGTTTTACATTTCGCATGGTGTCATTAGAATAATAGCACTATCAAATAAATACCAAACAAGAAGCAAAAATTATTTTAATAATATTGCATTATTTCTTAGTAGCATTTTTCACACATTCAAATATAAGAAAATGGGTACTATATAAAATTAATATTTTTACTATAATGCTGTAAAATGAGCAACCATATAATTAACATGTGCACGTAATTGTATGGCTATTATGACACTTCCCCTTCAAAACAACTCACACGAACATTTATTTGAATGAAGGAACTCAATACCGCTGCAAGAAACACCTTGAGTGAAAACAGGAGAATCAGATTGAACATGAGGAAAGTAGCAAATAAGCGATTCCTATAATAGTACATATAACTGTATCTTATGGCAGAAGGTTTTTGTTGAAATGCCATTTAATTAAACCCCAACCAACTTGTGCAGTATTTTATTTAATAACAACATTTGCAGTTTTACACTGAAAATTAACACCTCAGTTTTAAATTGTTATTGCACAGTATTGACCTACACAATATTAAGAAAATCAATCGAAATATATATTTAATTTACGATGTCATAACTATGCATTAAGCAATATAAATGTATTAAGGGAGTGCTACAAGCTAAGATAAGTTACATAAGACAATCAATAGGAATTTTCTACTTTGAAAATACAAACTTGTTATCTAAGAACCTTAAATACTCTGACATTGTGTTTTGTGGCCCGAAAAAATTTGTTGGTTAGAATACAGCACAAATTTAGCCTAGTAATGCCATTCCTATTATTTAAAATGTTTCAACTTTAAAATTTAAAAAAGAAATTGTTGATTTTTGTAAGTGTTTTCCATCATGAGTAAATGTGTAATATATTCTTAATTACTGAATTTTTTTTTTTTACTTCCTACATATACAACTACAACCATCGTGTGTGTGAAATTTTTCATACTGTTGCAATAAATTTTCGTTAGCTCCACCTTGTGACATTATTGAACTGAAGTTAAATCTATGTGCTTGGGTAACCATTGTGTCAATTGAAGGCCTTGGTGGAAGAAGGAGGCATGTCATATTTCTAAACTTCTCAGAAACAAGCAATTAAATTTACTGAAGGAGGAAAAATTCCAAGGTATGTTTAAACTTCTCAGTACATGTAATATGTCCATAGGATATGTAAGCAAATCAACAAGAATCATTGAGTTACATACTGTTTTATTTCTTTTTCTTGTAAATTTATAAATGAATATGCCCCCTCTTTCCACAAAAGCCTTTACTTTTTTATCCTTGTGTGTTGTGCATACACGAAATGTGAAAAATTGTAATACTTAATAACTTAACAACTCTACAATTAACATATATTATCTAAATGTAATGTATAAGCATAGTTAATGTATACTTGTATAAATATGTTAAATATTTTTTTTTAATAATTATGTGGAATTGTTTCTCTATTTGCATTACTGTCTACATTACTACAATAATATGCACAATGGCAACTGCCATGTGTCTGAAATATTTTATAATTTCACCTTAGCCGAACCTAGCGGCGTTATATTACGTTGATACGTAGGTCATCAAGTATGTACTTTGGTAGGAATTATCTTATAATGATTAACAAAACAAATTTAAAAATTGAAGAACGTGTGTGCGTGTACTGATTTTTGGTTCAGAGGCAACAAATGATAACCGTGTTCCATCACAAAAATAATAATGTTCCACGCAACTCTTCGATAATGTAACACGTACAAAAAAAAGTTAGAATTTCCTCTTCCATTCGCTGACACTCTCCATCTATCTCCAAAAACCAAAAGGTTTGCCCCTTACTGTAATTTGGTCTACATTTTCCCATTGATGGTCAGTAACGAGTCAAACAAAAATCTTTTTAACAATAACATTATTTAAGTTACAAAAAAATAAACATAATTCTGCGCAGAACAGTTTATAAATAACCTGCAAAAATTTCAAAGCCATTTGGATGTGTGGTTTACGATTACTGACAAGTTTAGTTTCAAGGATTATTTGTATACACACCAAAGGTTTGGCGGGCAGGACGGGCCAAAGTGATTTGACTGTCGCATGACGAGATGCACAGAAGTGTTCCAAACCTGTCCTCATCTCGCTCCTTCTCTCCCTTCCCCATCTACTGGTAGTTCGTAGCGTGCCAATAGAGTGTAGCACAACCGATTCCTTCCTTACGGGGGTGGAGAACTCAAGCAATGTAACCTCTCCCTTCCACGTCCTTCCTCAGAGTGAAGCACACTGAGAGCACGCACCATGCTGAATTTTAATATAAACTTACCAGATACTATTAAATGAACACTTTCCTTGCATACAGCATTGCTGTAGTTCATTTTTAAAAATTGCAAGTAATATGTGTTATGTATAGTGTAATATAATGATACATGTAATGTTCACACTTTTCAATGTATAAAGTCTGCTCATAATAGGTTATGATTTGCACTTACTGAGCATAAAATTAGTAGTTCATTTCAGTGGCAGGTATTTAGTTAGTTATACGGAACTTTGTTTTTTTTTACTATGCAAAAATCTAACTAGTAACCTAGACAAGATGCAACATCCAAAATCCAAAAAAAACTACTTATTACAATTTTTTTATTTGTTACAATTAAAGAGATAAATTTGGTATTTGGTAACGAGGGCACATTGGTCATGTATCAAACATACAGACTTAATTTGACTCTAACAGATACTTTTGTCAGAATTAATTTAGTGCAATGTAGTGGTCAGAAAATATTTATAAACAAAATTTTAAATGGTTCAAAACTGAACCATGTAACTATGCTGTTGATAGTTTGGTGCATCTTGAACCCTATATTATTCCCTGTAGATTGAACACTTAAGTTTGGAACATCCGTATAAACATTACTCTTACTTATTTTCATGAATGTTACTTATCTTAAATATTAATCACCGTTTACTGTAGTGCACTTCGACTTCTTGCTTACTACCTGAACTGCTAATAGGCAGGCTAATATAGAACTAATAACATTTGTGTATTTAAATCCCTCAGGCACTTACTTACCTATGAAAATTTTTTTCAATGAAAATTAGTGAGTGAAATATAAATACATTCCAAAATTAGACAAACTCAAGTGCATGCACAACTGCAACATTTAACTCTCAAGAACCTGCTGGATACAATCAAGCAGCATCACTAATCTCTCCAAATATACAAAAACTTATGTAAGTCACTGACAGAAATAACACAAAATGGGCCAGGTTCCAATTACAGGCCTGAAAATGGATGTATTGTGTGTTTCCAAATAGCTTCAAGACTCTCAGGGTATCAGAGTAAGTAAATAAGCCTATTAAGGTTCACTTAAAATGTATAAAGGAACCATCCCAGTTTTTGCCTGAAGTAGTTCTGGTAAACCTCGAAAATCAGATTCAGAACACTTAAACTGGGACTCAAACCCTAGTCATTTTAAATGTGTGGCAACTGTTTTATCCTTTTAAATCCTTACCAGGTTTTTAGTCATCTTTCCTCTATAGCTTGCAAATTTAAGTTAGTCTAAACACTGGCCACACACAATACGTGAATAAAAAAATTTAACTTGTAGTAGACCAAAATGTGTTATGGAAACAACTGGAATTTTTAATTCCCTCTGCATCATGAATTGCTGGCTGTACTGAACCGGCTATCCAGGACCTTAGTTTGACTACCTTTAATTTCTAGGGCATTTGTACCTGCACAAATTTCCATAAATACGATATGCCCAGCAGTTTCTATAAAGCATGCAGAGATATCTTGCACATCTTCAATGTACACAAACCGGTGCACTGCCACTACTGAAAATGTGCTACATAAGCAAGAACACTTACCTTAGTCATCATTTTCATCAACAGCACACAACCTAGAAAAGATTGGGACTACGGCTGTCATTCATACGTTACCTGTTACAAGATGTGCCGTAACAATTTTTCGTTGAAAGCATATGTTTGCGTTCAAAAAATTTTTTGTTGTTGAATTTTTGGTTTGGTGTTGCGGGAGTGATGAGATTTCATAATTGTATGCTGTCAAAAAGGATAGATAGTCCAGGAACTCACACCCTTAAGGGTGCCGTCACCTCAGTTTTCAACGTCTTATTTTATTTTTATATTTGTACCAGATATTTTTTTTTTCTTATTTTAGACATAAATTGTGACGAAACTTCCTCTCAGAAAATTGTTGTATTGCTCATAGTTTTCGCGTGATGAGTCGTAAACGTCAAAATTTGCACTTTACGGTTTTATGTATGCCATTAAAATGGACTGTAATACCAAACCGAAAAAATTCACAGTGTATAACAATGTTGTAGGCTATGAAATAACACATACAAAAACAAGAAATAAAATATTATTGCGTTTAATAAAAAATGCTGAATTTTAAAATGAAAATTTAAAAATTTAAAAAATTGTTTAAAAATACAAAAATGTATTTACATTTTGTTTTATATAGTTCAAATCATAGCCTATAATATTGTTATACATTGTGAATTTTTTCGGTTTGGTACAACGGATGGTTTTAGTGGCGTACATAAAACCGTAAAGTCAAAATTTTTTACGTTTACGACTCATTACACAAAAACTATGAGAGATAACAATTTTCTAGGAGAAAGATTTGGTCACAATTTATGTCTAAAATAAGAAAAAAATACCTGGTACAAATATAAAAATAAAAAAAGACGTTGAAAACTGAGGTGAACCACGCCCTTAATGCCTTGGGTTACAAGCAAAGCACATTAGCTGTTACAGTAGTACTATGCTATTGGGATGCTACCCAAAGCTCAAAGAAAAAAGGAAAAAAATGCATAGTAACACGACACAGATCGAAACCAAGAAGTATATAAGAAATAATTTCTTGAAATTTAAAGAAGCAATAAGCAAAATTAAGTATAATGAACATGGGTCGTCTTACCTGTTCTGACAAAAAAACTGTTAGCCCGAGATGAATTCTCTACATACAACACACAACCACTGTTCACAGACAAACTTCACACCTATGTCGTACCTGAGACTTAACACCAACATGTGGTAACTATGCCGGATGAACACATGAACACACACGCACATTACATTGCAGCAACCCACAACTGAACTCTCCAACACTTGGCAATTACTTGCACATTTGAGAATAATTATGTATTACACATTCATTTAATTTCAATTATTTGTGCCTCTACTCCTTTCATGAGGCATGACAGAAGCACAGACTGGCTAGATATTATACACACTGGTTTACACAGCAACAAACAAGACAATGTTGTACAATAAAATTCAAATTACAAATATCAATAAAAATTCAATAACAAATTTAAGTAAAAGTATAATAATGGCAATACTGTACATATATAAATAATACTTTGGCTACAAATAACAAAAACGTTCTCATATTTGATAAGTAAAGTAACAAAAACATTCTACGGAAAGAAAATTCAAGAATTTGAGAAAGGATACAGTCAACTCCCGATTTTACGACCCTGGGAATAACGACCCTCTCGAAGTAACAACATATTTTGCAGGAACCGTGGGGAAAAAAATATTTAAATTCAAATAAAATAGCAAAGAAAAAAAAAGCATTTATTATGGCCACAAATGGTTGCAGTTCTTTCCTCGATAAGTGTACTGCCGCACATGGCATGTTTGTTCTAAAAATAAACGTTCCTGCACTTCCTCCCGTGCGACGTGATTGCCAGCCAGCGGCCCGCCTGCCCCTTCCCCCCCCCCCCATGCAAATCGGTGCCCAACCCACCTCTTCCCACCCCATCCCCCGGCCGGCCAGTCCAATAAGGCAGTTTGCTCCCCATGGATTGAATACGGAAGTCTTTCGTTGTGCCTGTCATAATACGATTTTGATCCGTGCTGTTTTCTGGACTTCTCTTGGTTTAAAATTTTGTTGATGAACAATTATTTGATTTTTGGGATTTCGATTCGTTAACGTTTTCGTTTGTGTTTTTGAAAGATTTCAGACGACCTCACTATTTTTATTGGATTTAGACTGCGGACTTTTGGTTTCAACAAAATGACTGGAAAAAGAACGTTAGTGACACGAAGAAGTACGAGATCATCCAGGAAGTGGACGAAAACAAGATCACCAAGACTAAAATTGTGCGGCAGTATGGCATTCCGAATCTTGACATTTGTTATGTATTGTTGGTGAACAAATTGAAACAATCCCTCCCTATGCACATTGGTGAAGTGTGTAAAAACTCGTGCACAGAGTAGAATAACTATACAAGCAGATTTCCACACGGCCGGCCGAGCTAGAAGAACTGCAAAACAAAGGAAGTAGTGTTATCAAGTCCCATCTGCTGAGCGAGCATCAGGAGCTGTGACTAGGTAGTGGTCAAAAGTGGCACAAGCGATGCAGTACCCACATCGTTTATGTTGTTTTTGAACTAACCAGTTTCCCAGATAGGTCCTTGCACACACAATTTATGGTACACGTGTGTATGTTCGCTCACTGCCAGACCTTCCAGAGTATCCGTTTATTCAAAATAGGTATGTCATTTTTAAAAATATTACTATTTCAATTAACTTGATTACGGTATTCTTGCAAATAACTTACAAAAACGGTTGTTGCGGTCGCAAGAATTTATATTGCCGGTGACGTTTTTGCTTAGTTTTGAGCCAAAAAAGGGTTGTATAGCCGCTTCCAGTGCACATATTTATTCAAAATACATCACTCTATTGAAAAATATTACTATTTCAATTAACTTTATTACGGTATTCTTGCAAATAACTCACAAAAACTGTTGTTGCGGTCGCAAGAATTTATATTGACGACAGTTTTGCTTAATTTTGAGACAAAAAAGGTCATATCTGCTTCAAGTGTCCATATTTATACAAAATACGTCACTCCATTGCAAAATATTACTATGTATTTCAATTAACTGTATTACGATATTCTTGCAAATAACTTCAAAAAACAATTATTGCGGTCGCAAGAATTTATATTGCCAGGGATGTTTTTGCTTAATTTTGAGCCAAAAAAAGGTCGTATTTCTGATTGCAGTGTATATATTTATTGAAACTACGTCACTCTATTGAAAAATATTACTATTTCAATTAACTTTATTACGGTATCCTTGCAAATAACTTCCAAAAACGGTCGTTGCAACTGCAAGAATATGTATTCCCGGAAACGTTTTTTTTTAATTTTGAGTCAAAAAATTGTTATATAGCCGCTTCCAATGTATTTATTTATTCAAAATATGTCACTATTGAAAAATACTACTATTTCCATAAACTTTATTGTGGCATTCTTATAAATAACGTCCCCAAACGGACGTTGCGGGCGCAAGAATTTATGTTACTGGCAACGTTTATGGTTTATATTTAACTAAATAAAGTTCGTCAATTTATTTCAATGGCATACTTTCAACAATAACGTGTTTGCTTTTCGAAGTAACAGAGTATCACTTTGTAGAAACACGTAATTTTTATGTCAAAGACGAGTGAACGTCAATTCAGCAATAGAAAACTGGACATTTTGACATTTTAGAGTTCGGGGATCGCTGAAAATTAGTCAAAATTCTAATAACGACCCCTCCGAAATAACGACCGACCCTATTCCCGGGAACCGTGAGGGGTCGTTGAGTCGGGAGTTGACTGTATTCTGTATACTGTATTTAACATAATTTCAAAACTTGTTCCCAAAAAAAATGTGACGCACCCACATGGTCGCCACCATAATTAGTAATTATATGTATGTAATGAACATAAGTGTTACTCAACTGTCATAAATCCCACATTTGCTCACAACTATGTCATGCTCCCACTCTACCTTCTCACCATTATGTCAGGATGATGGTAAAATAGCTTGCATTAAAGTATCTGTATTAGATTTTATGAGGAAAAACAGAAACTTGTATATATTGTGCCTATGTGGGCACAAGCAGATGCAGGGCAAGATGCCGGGGACCTCTCACTCCTCTCCACATTCAAGTCACTCCCCTAACTGCAGGACAGGAGGGAGGGGAGCCAGCTAATACCGCTTGTAAGACGTAATTCTAATTTAGATATTTGTTGATTAAGATGTAAGAAATGTGAACGAGAAAGAAATCATTTTGTGTAATTGTGTGTACATAGCCGAGAACAATGAAGTACTTATTTAATTAATATTGTTCTAGCGGGGAGTTATTGTCGTCAAGGGGCAGAGCCATTGGTCGGAAGCTGGCTTCTGATTGGCCCAAATCAAACCGAAGCTTGTGGGCCAAACAACGGGAATTTTTGGCGCGAATCAGTAGCCAAGCGAAGCAGCTGTAGCGGCTGAGCCGGGACAGACGTCGGTGAGACAAGAAAGACGGCGCACCGGAGTGCAGCAGTCGGGCGTCGAAGTTAGTCATCGAGACACCTTAGAGTAGAACAGACGTCATTAGGCCACGGAAGATGGCGTACTGGGGTGCTATCGTCAGGCATTGAGTTAGCCGCGAAGGACAACGGGCCGGAGTGCCATCATCGTCAGAACGCCGTTGTATGGATATTTCGTCGAGCCATAGAGTACAGTGAGCCGCAGGCCCAAAATCGTCGTTTTGAACGTCGTGACACCATTAAGTAAAGCATAGTCAAGTCACAAGATACGTCAGACCGAGATGCCTACGAGTATTATTTGGAGAGACATCGTACGACGCTGCAGCTCGTATAACAGGTAGTCATCAGAGTCTCATCTCCTGCAACCTACATTATTAAGAGTCGTACCGGTAATTCTGACTCAGTAATGGTCCGTCGCCATTGGACAACAACTATGTGCTACCAGAGAAAAGGACTTGCCAGCTTCCTCATTACATTACCAGAGTATCCAGAACTTAAACCAATAAATTAATTAACCAATCAAACGTCAAGTGCCAGTCACAAATTACAAAGAAATCATTTCTAGTGCTCTCTGCCTAATGGTAACTAAACAAAAATTTCTCTAAAGGAATATTAAAGAACCACACTGCAATCTCACTTTTTACAGATTTTTTCCACAAAGCTGTTACATAACATACAACTGTTCACAGAGAAATTTTAATAAGTAATTTTGCATGTGCTAATTTAATCCACAACACAACAAACAATTTATGAAACACTTATTTTTAATTTTTTTACATGTAACATCTAATGGTTTCTTATACCATAACTCGTGTTTCCATGCCCTTAGGTTCACTTCGTACTCAATATTATTTTATTAAAACTCATTATGTCGGGTTCTTTCTCACATTGCATGTTTAGTTGGTACTTTCTTCCCTCGCCTTTACTTTACTACATGTGTGCCCTCACAGTAAATGCAGACTACCATTCATTTTTATTCTCTTTTGAGGATTGCTTTAAGGCAATTTGACTGATCATTTTATGCTTCATGGATTCAAGTTTATGCTACTAAGTGAACAAAGATGCAACTTGACAGCAACAATGATTCTGTTTTATTGTGGCACAAATTAATGAGTTGTCAGTTTAAAATGTGACAAACGACTTTGTTGAACAGAGAATAAAGCAACTCTGTGAACACTTTGTATTTTTTTTATAATGAAAACAAAAAACAAATAGTTGTCACAAAAAATATATTTTTTCACAATTTATCTTTTTGGTACGTATATAGGCTCAACAATCAATTTTAGTCCTGCAGCAAAAACATTAAAAATAAATGTCTATTTGGAACATTTTATGTAAAGCATATCCCAGAAAATAATTTACCCAATGAACCTGCTAAGAGTGCAAGGGTAACTTTGGTAAAATGTAGGGAAGGGATTTTCGATCCTTCGATTCCCCCGATTCTTGCTGTTATCAAAAGAATCGACAAACAAAGAAAAGTTGCATTTCTTTAAATATTTATTCTATCTACTCATTTATTTATTTTGATACGATACTTCCCTTGGGATATAAATTTTATTGATAGGGTGGGGTACTCAAGTTATACGTCTTTCACGAGAGAATATTTTTGCGACTCTGAGACCACAGTAACTTAAATTTCCATACATATTTCCAAAGGCACTAACCTTGAAGGAATGATACAATATGTTATGACAATAATAATAAACTGGCATAAAAATTTTTTTGTAACATTTACATTACAATTGCAAATACAGTTTCAAAATGAGTTAGATAAAGAAACTTACTGGTCAGTTCTTAATTCCTAGACACATATTGTTCTTAACTGCTAACCTTGACGACTCATCACTTATATAAATAAATCACTTTGGTCGGCCACTGAAGCTGTAAATATACTAAAAATTACTTGCAATTTCATTCACTTAACATTAAAATTAATCAGTTTTTTAAATTCATGTAATGTGATACGTTTTGTTTTCACACATTAGAAAACGGCATGGTATGAAGAGACAAAAACAACGTAGACCCTACACGCAAACGAAATTCATGTAAAATAAAAACATTCCCCTCATGTGGACGCACTAATAAAATTCACATTCAATCCAATAATCCATTACCGTAATTTAAAAATGTTTATGAATGACACAAAGTTACTAAATGAACGTGTTCACAAAGAAACCGCAAGCTCATCAGCTCAAAAATTCAATTCATCTATCCAAAATAAGTAAAAAAATGTCTAATGTACATTGCAGCTAATAGGTACCTGCCCCTGAAATGTTCTTGTAGGTTGCCAATTATACATGAAATTTACCAAACAATATTTACATCACAAAACACCTACAAAAAGAAATGTGTATCAAACATTCACAAAAACTTATGTACTTGAAAATGCCCTACAAAATTTCAAAGCATGCCACACACTTACTAACCACTTTTTTTTTAATTTAAAAAACCTGTAAGTCAATTTTGGAATACTACCCTCAATAGGTAATTGATTAAATATGTTTTATTACCAAACAGTGAAAGTTTAGCAATGTAATTTTAATAAGCTATGGCACAAAAAAAGTAAGAACACATGAAGGTGTTGATAACCAAATGGGGCAACGGGAAAATTTTTATTGCAATACACATTACAAAATCTCCTTACCCCTACCCAGAAGATTCACTATAAAATTGTATTTGAGCGAGAGAAAAACTTTCACAGAACTAACTACAACACGCAGAAAGTTTCCGAAAGAACTCTCACACGTTAAATACTAAATTGGCTAAAATAACATCTGAACACAAGAAAATGAAGATACAGGTCACATTTCCAACCAAATGTGAGTTAAATTATCATTAATACAGACTCATTGTCCGACTCCGTTAAGAAACTTTAATGTATTGTTGATGGTGTTAGTTTATATTCAATAAAGATCTCTTTAAAATGAACTTCCAAAGCATATTTTGTGACGTATTAATTAACACTGACTGGATTTAGGAGGGTTTGGAATGTAAATTAACACTAAAAACTTCAATTAAATCAAAGTTTTAGGAAGACAATATAAAAAAAAACTAAAAAAAGTAATGCTACATTAACTGCTATTGCCAACTTTACGAGCAAATATATTGCCAGAGTGACATGTTAGTTTAGTGTAACCTATCGTGCAGGAATCGAGTGTACGTAATTTTGGAATTATCTTAGGGTTGCACTTTGTTGATTTTTGCATACTGGTTTCGAAAAACCTGACATTTTCAAATAGTTTCTGTGTTGATTTATGTACACTACAGTCTTAAACAGTGTACAATAAACGCAGCGATGTAGAAAGATTCCAGCAAGAGGTGCGACAGTGTGGAGAGTCCAGGAGTAGCTGCCACCCCATATACTGGTAGGTTGTGGTACTTACGTGGAGGGTGTGGTAGTCGCCCGTCTCCTCGGGCTGGCGCGGCTTGCACTTGCCACAGCAAAAGTTGCAACAGCAACAGCAGCAGCAACACAAGTAACAGCCAGTGATGATGCCGCAGAACACTATCAGGGCCTACAACACCAAACAAAACATTTTAGAAAATTCATCAAGATGTGTTCCAAGTGTCAAAACACATAATTATGTACTAATGATTAGGGCCAGTGATTTTTGGTAAAAGAATTTTGCAACAATTTGTTTCAGTGCATCAAGTGCACATCTGCAGCTGTGTTTCACGGTTATTGGCAGACCGCATTAGTGCAGTGACCGATCACTCATTTGACTGCGCCCATCATAACAAGGTTACAGCAACACCACACGTTTATGATTTGTGGGGTAGAACGCAGAGATGCTGAGAGTTAAAAGCCTCCAATCACTGACCACGATGCTCAGCTACATATGTACACATACGGCATTGAAATAAATTGTAAAATTCTTTTTCACCAAAAATCACTAGCTCTACTAATGATGGGCAGTCAAAATTGTTTGCCTTAGTGTTTTGCTACCTACGATACGTAACGGAACACAACTGTTTCTTGGCTCAGAAAGCCACACACATAAAATAAACACAGTGAAGCCTAGCTTATATGCTTGGTGGAAAACCACAACAACTTACATAATAAATAATTAATTTAAAAAATGCAACCCTTTACTTTTCTAGTCTTGATACAGTAGTACAATCTTTATTTGCTGTACAGACCGTACAATATAAGGTTGTCCGATATTGACATTTTCCTTTCAAGAAAAGGGTCTAAAAATACGGCTGCAGAGATATCCCCCCCCCCCACAAAAAAAAAAGATGATGAATTAAAAGTTTAACACACTGGAGTGTCTGCATGAGTGATCGAGTTGTGTATGTGTTTTATATATAATATTGTTACAAGTTTGAGAGCACAAACTTTATATGTGGGCAATTCCCATGAGTTCTTTGGGATAGAGGTCTATAATTACAAATAAAAGAGTTAAATTAAGTACTGGATTTAATAGCTCACAAAGCTACGAAATACACAAAACAGTAATCAACTAGAACTCTCACAACACAATTAGTATGCACACAATTACTCCTG
>PNEQ01094081.1:0-15990 GCA_003012365.1 Medauroidea extradentata | reverse complement strand
TAGAGATGATGGTTTATCGCGGGAAAACTTGACTATTTGCTAGGCTTCAACATACGTTCAACTTATCAAAAGATTACTGGCTTTTCCTTGTACGTGGAGCTACTGCCCTATTTGACTGAGCCAATAAGAATGCCGCTATTTTAATATTTAATGCATGTTATTGGTCTGCAGACAGCTACGTTGTGTCAGTGTTTTCAAGACTATGTTGACACAAAACATTTTCGCGATATACCATCATCTCTAACCATCAATAATGACAAAATAAATATGTATTTACCAATAAACGATCGTTCTTATCTGCGCATTCGTGTGTGTCTGTTTCTGTGCCCGTTTTAGCCAATTTAATAAAATATACTGTACATAGGCCTACATATTTAGTTAGTCGCGTGATATCAAGTGAGGAAACCAGCCCTTCATGCTTTCCAACCAAATAAAATTCTTACATTCAAAATTTGAACATTAAGGTGCTACAGCTTAGGATGATGTGCACTGGATGTATCAACTTGTTGTTTGAGTTGTGTCATGGTTATATTATACATATTTATAAACTGAGTAATATAAATAATTTTGGAAAATACGGTTGAATCGAAGCTATTGTACTGAAAATTAACAGAACGCCTTGAAGTAAGGGATTATTCGCCACTCAGGGCTCGTGGCATACCTGAATGACGTAGGAAAACATATTTTCTTCACAATAACGTAGTTTTGTTTACTTTACAGCAAAGATATACATTTTTGTAGAATATAGTTAGAGGTGTTAAAATCGTAAAACACACACACATTTATATGTATATATATGTTCATATATGTATGTGTATATATGTATATATATATATATATATATATATATATATATACATACACGTACGTACGTGTATATAAATATGTATGTACGTATGTATACACGTACGTACGTGTATATATACGTGTGTACGTATGTATATGTATTCATGTATTCATATATATACACGTATGTTACTTATGCATATATTCGTATTTGTGTATATATACATATATGTACGTATGTGTGTATAAACATATACGTATATATATACCTATGTGTATATACACACATACGTACATATACGTATGTATGCACGTACGTATGTGTATATATACGTGTGTGCGTATGTATACACGTATGTGTGTATATATACATGTATACGTATGTATACACGTACGTATGTGTATATATACGTGTGTACGTATGTATACACGTACGTATGTGTATTTATACGTGTGCGTATGTATACACGTACGTATGTGTATATATACGTATGTGTATGTATATGTATTCATATATATATATATGTATACATATATATACACGTATATATATATATATATACGTATATATATATATATGTATATATACGTATGTGTATATTTACACACACGTACCCATATAACTGCATACATACATTACGTTACTTAAAGTTTTCTTTGACGAAAATATAAATTTTATTGTCGCAAATAAAACATTCTTCAAGCCAAAGTTTATGTCAAAAAAAAACTTGTAACTTTGTCATGAAAATTACTGTTGAATTATTTTAATGGTAGTATTTTTGTTATACTTTGAACAAAAGTATTCTTTGTTGTAAAGTTTCGTTGCAGCGATGAATGTTGGAACGTAAATTTAATTTTCTGCAACTAAGTGTATGTTGTGACAACGTGTTTTTAGAGTAAAACAATTAAAGGAATAAAAACAACACAATAGTAAAGCAGACTCTCGTACTCTAATAAAAAAATAATTTTAAAGAATATACCTAAATATTTGCTTCTACTATCGTACAACTTCTACAGTAAAAAAAATTGCGTATTATAATATGTTTACAAAACGCAACTTGCGTAAAAATACGAATTATTACCGCGTAGTATTTGAGTTTTAATTTGAAAATCATATAAACATACGTTTTTAATTTTTTCGTTATACTTATGATGTTAAGAGTACAGCATCACTCGTCCACTTCGTAATAACAATTTAAATATGTTTGGATACTGATACCTATGGTCCGGTAGTTTTCGCGAAAAGATTTTTGCCCCACTTTGTTTCAGTGTCTTACGTGCACACCTGCAGCTCAACTCCATAATTATTGGCAGAGTGTTTTTGTGCAGAGTCATTATTCATTAGACTGTGCCATTCAGTACACGGATAACTGTGACACAACACGTCCGTGATTTGTGGGTTTAACCTCCACACGCTGGGTGTTACGACATCCAATAACTGACCACAAAGTAGAGATGCAGGTGCGCACGTAAGACACTGAAACAAAGTGCTGCCAAAATCTTTTCGCGAAAATTACCGGGCCCTACACCCTACTCCTTATTTGCCTTCCCACCGCCATGTTCTCACTTTCAGTATCTTATGATGGCGGTGAGAAAAATAGCTGCCAGGCGAAACCTTATGTTTTTTATTGTCTTTTGAGTAAGTACAGTTGTTTTTATTCTCATGGTTTCCCGAAATCGATCCAGGCGAATGCTGGGACGGTTCCTAAACAAAGGCCTTGGCCGACTCCTCTCCCAGTTCCTGTCATTGTACCAAGTTGTGTGTGACCGTCTTTAATGACCTCGTTGTCGACGAGACGTAAAGCTCACTTATCTAACTTTTTTTTTATCTCATTGGGGTACCTTGCCTTTAGACTAGAGTAAGGTAAAATTCACGATTTTAATAACCTGCATGTAAGAATCCCACTGTCCTGTGTATACTCAAGCCACGACCATTTGTCCACTAGCTGCTACTCACTGGAACAACACACAATCACGGGGCTTGAGTATGTATAGAACAATGGATTCTAGCATGTAGATCATTGAAATCGTGGATTTTTCCTTTCCCTACTACAGACTCCGCAACAGTACTAATACGTAGAGGCAAGATTATTTCGCGTATTGATTCTAGGTAAGGTTGAATGCCAATATTGTATATTTCACTACTCCTTCTGTGATTAGACGACACATGTTTTAACACATCTTTGACGACTGCAAGCCAGTGATAAATAAGGAAACAAGTCGTGGTGGTAACACATGTTACGGTTAGAAGCTAATGGATATTTGACTTTGACCAGTGTGTGTATAGGTCTGAGAAGTCTACGCTGTTGCCAGATTGATACGCGAAATACTCGTGTGCCTCTACTAATACGTAGGGCCATGAACATTTCTCGAAGAGAATTTTGCCGCAGTTTGTTTCAGTGCCTTACATGCACTTCTGCAGCTTTGCTTCATGGTTATTGGGAGCAGGTCTTTGCGAAATGACATCTCTCATTCGTCTGCGGTAATCACAATAAGGTTACTGCAACACAATACTTCTGTGATTTGCTGGTAATAATCCCAAGACACGTGGTTGTTAAAACATCCAATCACTGAATTTGAAGCTGAACTGCAGACGTTCACGTAAGACACTGAAACCAACTGAGGCCAAATTCTTTTCGCGAAAATTTCATGGCCTGACTAACACGTAGAGACCTGAAAAAATTAGCGTTTACTTTTAGGCACAAACGAGAATTCCACAAACTACAAGTTCGCGTCACTTTGATAATAAGTCCTTGACTTATATGTACGGACTGGAAAATTTCGCGAATTCAATGACCTGTAGGCTAGAATCCATTATACTATACATACTCAAGTCCCGACTGTTAGTCAACTAGCTGCTACTCGGTGGAACAGCAGACTATGAACGAATAGACGGGGCTTGAGTATGCAAAGTATAATGGATTCTAGCCTACATGTAATTGCATTCGCGAAATTTTCCTGTCCCTACTTATATGACACCTCGTGTAAATCGCTGAGTCAATAATAAAAATTTCACTCAGTGCAGGCCCATATCACCGTGTCAGCGAGCAGCTAATGAACAGCTGGTGTCTGCGTGAGTGCATATATATTCTTGGAGACTATCCTACTGCTCAGTGAACCCGCGAATCTTACCGGTCTCTACTAATAAGTATAGGTACGTAAATTTCGCAGATACATTCCAGGTCAGGCTGAACGCCAATTATGTATACTTCATTGTCATGTCTGTGACTTGCTGGCGGCTGTTACGAAATGCTTTTGTCTACTGCAAGCCAGTAGTAAATAAGGAAATAATGCGAAGTGTTATCGCTTGCTACCTGCTTGTACGGTTATAAGCCAATAGATAATCGATTGTGGCCAGTGGGTGTATAGGACTGATAAGTCTAGGCTGCTGCCAGATGAATCCGCGAAATTGACGTACCTCTACTAATAAGGTAGTGCGATAGTTGACGCTACAGCCACTGACACGCTGTTATGTAGGTGCCGCTTATTACTGACTGCTCACAACACAATAAGTAGCCAGTACACATGTCATGGTCATTGGCATACGGCGGCGCGTTCACGGTAGTGTACAGTTCTCCGCAACTTGTGCCTTCCTTGCCAACAACCCTCGAACTGCCACTGTTAAATATGCATCTCAGAAGAATGCAGTGTACCTAGTCACGTGTACCATGGCGAGAAAATGGGTAGTGTCGTTGCGGTGCTAAGAAACAATCTGGAGACGGCATCTTCAAGTAAAAAACGGAAGGTGTATCATCGCGAATCTGCATTGCAGCGGGCCGTACATTCTGCAACCTGGGACGGTGACAGGTGTACTGAGGTCCAGCATTAGGATTCTGAGTCGACTCCGTACACAACCTGAACCTCCGTCACGTCCCGTGAAAGTAACTTCGTCGCTGTGACAGTATATTATACCGATGCGTGCATGTGTGATCAGCATACACATGCTTGCAGTACTGTGGAGTCAAAGAGGGGGACGACACGAGGTGTGGAGAAGCTCCAAATGAAGAGGGAGGTCTCCTAGAAAACCCTTCGACAAACGGCATCGTTCCGCACGAATCTCACTTGCGGATGTCCGGGTCGGCCCCGCCTTGAACCGAACCCAGATATTCTTTTTAAGGGGTTCAAATTGGGGAAAATCACCTTCCAGTCACAGAGACTAGTCTCAAAACCAATAAGTAGGGACTGTTGATTTTCGTGAAAAGAATTTTGCCCTACTTTGTTTCAGTGCCTTACATACACATCTGTAGTTCTGTTTCACGGTCAGTGATTGTTTGTTTAAGGGCTTATTCCTTAGTTTTTTTTTTTTCAGACTGGTGCCAATAACTCAAATATTTCGTAACCAAAAGCTTTCAAAAAAATTAAGGCAATGTACAATCTCACGATGCAAAATATTGTGGATACGATTTTAAAAATAATGTACCATTCGTCAGCAAAAAAAAAAAATGTTTGCTTAATTTTGGCTTATTTTCAAGACAAAAACCGCGGTACATTGGGTGAAGAAATCTAAAAAACCGTTCCGTACATTGCTACAAAAAATTCAGCTACAAATTATGACTAGAGCCACGATTTTATGCCGAAAATATTTTTGCAACATTTGGTTTCGATGCGTCATGTGCACACCTGCAGCTCTTCTACATCGTCTGTGGTTGGATTATTTTACTCTCACTGGCCTTGGCAAATTATAGACGTACAGACTCACAATAATATTATTCTGATTGGTGCAGTCTAATGAGAAACATGTCTGAACAAAGACACGCTACCAATAACCTTGAAACAGAACTGCCGATGTGCACGTGAGTCACTGAAACAAAGTGGGGCAAAAATCTCTTCGCGACAAAATCGTGGCCCTAATTATGACATATAAGTGTAAAAACTGTGGAACAAAATTTTGATATGAGTATTAGGTAGCAATAAAAAAATATTTTCGAAATCACTTCAAAACTAATGAACAAGCCCTTAAACTCTCACGAGTCGTGGGGTTGTACCCGCAAATCATAGACGCATGGTGTTGTAGTAACCATGCTGTGATTGGCTCAGTGAAATGAGAGTAGTGTCTTCATACAGGCACGCTGCCCAGTAACCACGAAGCAAAACTGCAGGTGTGCTCTAAATACGTGAAAATCAGCAGTCCCTGACAATAAACCAAATGAAGTGGACTCGAATTCTAGAGTTCCAGGTCTCAATTCCTGGTTCCGCCGTACGGATTTAGGTTTTCCGTCGTTTTCCGAAAGTACTCCAGGCAAATGCTGGAATGAATTCTTAATAGCAGAGGCCATGGCCACTTCACTCCTTGTTTACGATTCTCTGAGCTAATGGTTCCTTGTTTTAACGACTTCGATGTCGACGAGACGTGAGGTTTTGCTACCTGCCTAACATCAGTTTTAACACGTCCAGGTATTATTTTGCGCATGTTACGTCGAGTAAATGTAGAATCATGTTTGAAATGCTCGAGATTTGAACCTGTGCCTATAATATGATGGTCATAACAATGGTAGTAAGGTATCCGTGGAGCGCAAGACGAGACTAACTCCATGCTGTGTTGCCACATTGTACGCGTGAACTGTCAGCGTACAACTTTTTACCACTAACTGTTTCATCTCTAATATGGCTAAGGATTCCCGTGATATACTTATTATGCTGCAGTTTCTGGACATCTTATATATGAATATTACACATATAGGCTATACATACACACATGGAATATGTCGAACGTTGCCGTTGGTCTACGGGTATTCTCTGGGATCTCCCATTTCCCCCGCTACTTTATTCCGTCGCTGCTCCACACTCAGTTCATGCCACCCCTCATCAGAGCTAAAGACCTCAATGCTGAGATGGCCGTACACCGGATATTATTTTCCGCTTACAGGACACATACATACAAGTGGAACACATCATAGAACAAAACTCGGGTTTCCTTGAAGCTACTGGACATACTTTGGCCACATAATGTTCAACACGATTGGGGGGAGGGGGGGACGGAAGCCACCCCCTTAAGGGCTTCGGCCCGAGTTCCTCGGCTTCCGAGAGAATTATTTTTTTTAAATCCATACGAGAGTCATTATCGTAAATTTGCTTCGTAACTTATTTGCAAATTGGTTTTACTATGCAATGTAATTTTTCGAAACACGAAACAAACTGCATGATGAGTATAGCTAATTTATCAATTAAAAGGAAATTTCGTTAATTAACTAATTAGCAACTATTTTGTAGTCTTCTGACTCGACAACATTAGAGTATGCAGTTTAAATCAGTCATAACAAAGTTACGAAGCGATTTTACGATATCGTCTCCCATTTATGTTTTAAAAAATAATTGTCGTTAAATGCGAAGAAACTCAGGCCCATGCCCTTAAATCCGTCTCTTACGGTAACAACATCGCTTATATTCGCGGCGCGCCAAGCTGGCGTGCAGTGTTTTTCTACTACTCTTTTGCTACGGGACTTAAATCAGCGACCCTATAACTTTATTTATAGTAAGTTTGTAGTATATTCCAACGCATGCTTCCAACGCTGTGTTTTACGAATCCGTGTGGTATTTTTCCAACTACAGCTGTCTAAAGCTTTTTTTACTATTTTGGAGTGCCCCAGAAAAGATGTTTCTGATAAACATGTTTTATTTTTAAATTAACAGAAGTCAGGATTAACCGTATGTTCTGGAAAAATTCACCGGTACACTGGCCTATAGGCTGGTATCCACGAATATGTGCTTGTTGAAGCAGACGACATCTGTTCATTGGCTGCTCGCTGATACGGTGATACCACATGCGAGGACCTGCATTTAGTTGCTTCCTATTGGGTCGGCGCCCTCCGAGACTGATCGGACTGTGTTATGCATCAATAGATAGGGACCCTTGTATTTTCACGAAAAGAATTTTGCCTCACTTTGTTTCAGTGTCTTACATGCACAGTTGCAGTTCTGTTTCATGGACAGTGATTGGATAGTTTAACTCTCGCAAGCCTTGGGATTCTAGCGGCAAATCACAGACGTGAGGTGTTCCAAGAACGTTATTGTAATTGGCTCAGTCAAATGAAATACGGTTGCTCACATAGACTCGCTGCCAATAACCATGACGCAGAACTGCAGTTGTGCACGTAAGGCACTGAAACAAACTGGGGCAAAATTCTTTTCGCTAAAATACAAGGGTCCCTATCAATAGACGATATACTTTAGCCTCATAATATTCTATTTAGTCACAGAATATTTATAACAACGGTGTAAAGGACTTGAATATTTTTTTCTCTAGAATTGATTCTAAGCTTAAGAATATTTTATATAAATTACAATTGACACATAGACTAGTGATGCTTAACACCGTCCAGTTGCGAAAATGACACGAACTTAGGTGCGTTTAAATCATATCTGGAGTAAAAATTAAAAAAAAAAAAAAAAAAAAAAAAAAAACGCGAATTTTCCACGCTTCTACCTATAGCATGCGCGCCATGTTTTTCGTTTTAATATTGCAAGTATTTTCATAGATGAAATTATTTTGTACATTTTAGCCCGTTTAAAACAAACGTGGTATACTAGAAAAAAAATATTTTATGTTGTTTTGCTGTTTGGTCACGGTCAGCGGTGGTTGAGTGTCTGAGCTTGGTAACCGTGCAGCTGTTTTGTAGTCGCGTCGGGAACATAACGACGGCACAGCTGCGACCCCGCGTCGAACTACGACTGCAAGGCGACACGTGACGAGGCGAACAACTGCACCCACCGCGGCGGTGCGAATTTCAATGACTTCACACACACACACACTCTCTCTCTTTTTTTCTTCCTCTCTCTCACGCACACGTGCCGACATTGTTTTTACATGTTTTAAATATATTTATCAGGCCTTATTTATCGTCGACAGCGAGGCCATAAGAGAAAGTTTACGCACGGTATTTTACACAAGGACAGGAATCGGCCGTAGCCTATGATAGGGAACCAACCCAGCTTCACCTGGAGCGAGTTCAGAAAACATGGAAAACCGAAATTAGGATGGTGGGAGCCGGATATGCTGAATGGTACGATACAATAGCACAAACAAATAAAGCATATTTTTACGCTAACCTATCTCTAAAACATCGCGGAAGTGTCCAACTTATAACCATAAAAGATAATTTGCACGTTTGATAAATCACTGGTATCGTCTCTATTCACTTCGTTGGCGACGATACGTAGGCCTACATACTTACACAATATGTACATTACTACGGGCGTTAAATAACGTGGCGTCTCATTTAATACGGGAGAATATCGCCACTTACTGACTGCCCGAAGCTGTTGATACCAGCCCCGTGTCTGTTTGGGGACTGCATGTTGCAGTCATGTTTCCTATTGGCTTGTCTGCCGGCTAGCAGAGCAGACGCCTTGCGTTGATTGGCGGCAGACGTTTCCACCTGTTGCTGAACAGCCGTATTACTGGCTTGTGTGACTGAGTTTGTCATCCCACCGGCAATTTCGCTTCTGTGTTCCTAAATATTCTATGTTACTACCCACCCAGAGCTTCGGGTAGCCAATAACCGACTGAACACGGCAAGAGAAAAGATACTGCAACGTCATTTCGGCTTCTGTATGTCCAACTATTCTGCGGCAAGATGCTGGAAACGTCCTGTGGAAGGGGAAAGGCGACGTGACGTCTGAAGCGTGTCCAAGGGCGCCAGTCGGCGTGAAAACTGGGCGATGGGCTTGTTAGTTTGTTTGTCTGCCGCCGAGGTCGCTGCAGCGCGGACCCTAGCCGCCTGAGGCGCTTACGAAAACCTTACTCGATCTTCTCCATAGAGTAGACAAAAACCGTTTTAAAAATTGCGGCTTCATTCCACCTGCGTTCAAAATCTCTAAATGTTTAACTCGATGTCTTCGCTCATGGTCGACTTTAGTAGAAGGCCGGAGTCTTTAATGTGGCAACGCTGCATCGGAGGCCTGCTGCTGGTCGCTCATTAGCTGCCCTAGTCAGTGTAGACGTGTATCCGCCACTAAAGCTGCATCTATACACGTTGCAGTGATTAGGGTGGCAAAGAAGTGACAAGCAGCAGGCCCCTGATATAGTGTTGTCAACATTAAAGACTCCGGCCTTCTACTAAAGACGGCAACGCTTCGCCGCATCTAGTCAGGCCTATCCGGCCTGGAATCAGGGTGGATAGCCGCTCGCTGACGAAACACATGATAGAGCGCGTAAAAAGTAAACAAACACAGGCTTCTGCATATGTAGGAAACAAAAGCGAATATGTTTTATATGGTTAACCATAGCATGTTTGTAGAGTATACGTTAGTAATACGCAATTGTAACGCCATATACGTACATTATACCAATACAAAAGGATATTCTGCACTATCCGAATTCTGTATACGGTGGTTTAAATATAACTCTGCTGCAGATTTCGCCAAAATTTTTAAATGCGCCGCCAACGTGCTTGAAGTTTTCGTACGCTCGATAAACACGATGAAATCCAACGACTGAGTAAACCTGATCACTTGACCAATACTACTTAGTAGATAATACCTACTACGTTTTCGTGAGCGCCTCTTGTTATCTTCTCTCTGCAGCTGGTGTGTCTACTTTCTGGAGGACGACGACGGGGCCTTCCAACATCCTCCTTGCCGACGTTTAGTTCGCCTTGTCCTGATGAAATATTCTCGTCGCCACGTCTCGTGGAATTGTTTCCAGAGTTACCAACTATCCTCTAGCGAAGACGCCTAAATTGCCTTGTAAAAGTCACTAGAAATCAATCATTTACTAATTTTATCAAATTTCTGTAAGCATGATTATTTCACGTACATTTATTCTGTCAGGTTGGCCGTCAATAATGTATTCTTCACCGTCGCTTATGTCATCGGACAACTGCCATACCTTTGAGGAATACAAGACAGTAATGAATAAGAAAATAATTCGTGTGTATATCACGTGACATCAGGTTGTACGGTTTGAAGTCAATATATACTCGACCTTGGCCTGTGGGTATATAGGCCTGAGACGTGTAGGTTGCTGTAAGATGAATCAGCGAAAAAAAAAAAAACGTGTGTATACATATGCCATAATAAATTAATCAAGTGTATGTATGCTATAGTAGTTTTCATGGGTCATATTACTGCAAATATTTAGGCTCCGAAAAATTTTGCAGTAAGATTTCAGTGTCTAGTGTGTAGATACCGGATAATTTCGCGGAATACACGGACCTGTAGGCTAGCCTCCAAGAATATATATGTACTCAAGAAGACAACAGCTGTTCATTGGCTGATCGCAGGCGCAGTGATGCCACATGAGTGATCTGCATTTAGTTGCTTCTTTATTATTTGCCCAGCGCCCTTCAGAAGGTATCAAATAAATCGAAAGCTAATTGTGAAAGTGACACGGGCTTAACTGTTTCAAATCTAGCATGTGATTAAAAGAAGACACGAATTTTCCATGCTCATACTAATCTGTACGTCCACAGCTCTAATTCATGAATAGGGATTAAATATTTGTAACTCTCAGCTTCCTGTTGCCTTACTTGCATTTCACAGACGCGTGGTGTCCCAGTAGCTTAATTCTGAATGGCACAGTCAGACGAGAGACATATCTGTACAAATACACACTGCCAGTAGCTACAGACCCGGGAATTTTGTGAATTAATTTGAGAAGACGTTAAAATTGAGACTATCTGTACATAGCAGACCTCCATAAAAACACTCGCTGTCTCCCGCGCTACCTCGTTAGATGTACAACTAGCCACTAACTGGAGCAATTAGTTGAGGACGGAATGTGCACAGGACTGTGGCTCCCTGCCGGCAGATCGTTAAACCCGTGAGATTTAAGGGTTTCTACCAAAAGTCATGAAGTAGATCTGCAGACGTTGACATGCAAGGCATTCACTGAAGAAAAAAAAATACTGTGGTAATCGTAAAATATTTTGTCGTCATGGACCTCACCAAATCATTCTGTGGTAACCACGAATTTATTTTGCTGTCCCCCAGTGAAATTTTTCAGTTACAACAAAAAATGTTGTAACCACTACAAAAAATTTTTTGGCCGCCACATAACAGTTTTATCTGTGTTGAAACAAGCTAGCGTAAGTATCTTTCCGCTAAATTTTCTGGTTCATACAAATAATGCATACTACATGACTTTTTTCCTAAAATGCCACAATCGTTTTTAAGATATATACCTAAAATTAAGAGGTTTGGACAGCCATTAACAACGCGGCCGGAAGAACCGATTAGGGTTAACGAAGTGAGCGTGGATCAGTGTTGAAATCATGGAGCGAGTGATTCAGAATACTTTCGAGAAAACCAGTCGAATAACGGCATCGTTTATCGTCGGGAATGAGAGGCAAACGCCAACTCGCCAATGCGCAGGTAGTGGTGCTAGATTTCAAAGGTTAAATCAATATCCTACGTAGAATTATATATAATTGTCTTGGTTACGCAATTGACCACTCCCCTCCCCTCTTCGGAACAATGTTAACATGCTTATTAATTCTTTACAGTATCCTTAGGCAGGAACCTGTAAAATTCACGTTTTATTGCGGGCATAAGCGAGAATTCAAACAATAATAATCTCATGGTACTTTCGCCATTGGCTCTTGACTTAAAGTAAGTCCTCGATTTACGACGGAGTTAGGTTCCAGAAAACATTGAAGGTAATTGAAACGACTTAAATTGAGTCTGACCAGACTCGCGGACAGCCTATAGCCAAACCTTTTCGGGAACTGTAACTCTGTCGCGCATGAATGGATTAACGACGTTATACTGGATCAGTGTGTACTTAAATTGAAAAAGTGGGTACTCGAACATTAGCGACGTTAATATGAAACGACGTAAAGCGGTATGACGTAAGTTGATGACTCATTGTACATGATACCTCATGGAGAGGGATGAGCCAATAATAAAGATGCAACTAAATGCAATCACGTGGTATCACCGTGTCAGCAAGACGGTCTATGAAGAGTTGCCATTCACTTGAGTACACAGTTATTCTTGGAGTCTAGACTAGAGCTCAGTGAACACACGAATTTTTTTTTAGGTCTCTACTCTTAGCAGGACTTATTAAGGCTCGGTTTCAGTCGCCATATTAAATTTTATTATTTTTTTGCTTTTTTGCAATTCTAAGAAGAAAAATGTTAACTATGCGATTATACCTCAAATTCTATTTACATTTCGCTACAGTAAAGTCCTTGAGATTTAGTTAACTTACAAATACGTCGCAATGTGTGTGGCAAATTATTTTATATTCATAATTTGCCCGACAATCCGCTACCTAACTATACTATTGCCACACTTTTATTGTAGTTCAAAGCAAATAGAATTTGCGGTATAGTCGTCGATTTAACATTTTTCTTCTCAGAATTCCAAAAAAAGTGAAAAATAATAAAATTCAGTACAGCAACTGATACCGAGCCTTAATTGGAGTTAATAAGTTATAGGTAGAGACAGGAGAAATTCTCGGGTTCACTGACCTTGTAGGATAGCCTGCAAGAGTATATGTATGCTCAAGCAGACAGCAGTTGTTCATTAGTTGCTCGCTGATACAGTGAAATGGGCCAGTATTTCACTACATTTTTATTATTGGATCAGCTACTTCCAGGAAGTGTCGAGTAAGTCAACGGTCAATTATGAACGTGATAAGACCTATAGTTGCTGGAATTCTAGCTTGCGCCTAACAGAAAACGCGAAGTTTTCAGGTCTCTATTTATAGGAAATCAGTAGTAGGCAGGCAGCGTTCACTAATTCGTACATCCCTGTAGAATTGTGCCTGAGGTAAACATAGTCCTAAGTGTAGTATGCGCTGTGCTTCTCTGGCGACAGTTGCAGCACGCTCTGGCCCAGATTGTAGATGTGATTGTAAGGCATTGGTACAAGTTGGTGCAAAAATCTTTTCCCGGAAATTTCCGGTCATTAACTATAACTAGAGCCCCTGGTTTTTGATGAAATTAATTAGTAGAGACATGCAAAATTCGCGTTATTTTCTGACAGCTGACTAGGCTCCAAGTGACTATAGGCTAGTTCGACGTCTCCCGCTGGCCGATATTGTCGTGACTTGCCGCGGAGAATGCTTACACGGTAGAGAGGCCAATCTCTGTAAGGACGTAGCACACGTAAATGACAACACATAAAAGTTCGTGGCCAATTAAATAGCAGATTATGCTCTGTTATGTATAGAAAAGTGAAGTTTAGTATGCTACCAAATGATAACGCGAACTTTGCATGTCTCTAATAATTAGGCACTAACGTGT
Organism: Medauroidea extradentata; assembly: GCA_003012365.1. Taxonomy (NCBI): domain Eukaryota; kingdom Metazoa; phylum Arthropoda; class Insecta; order Phasmatodea; family Phasmatidae; genus Medauroidea; species Medauroidea extradentata. Next base: position 2,017 of record PNEQ01094081.1, on the reverse strand, counting down.
TTCAATGCCTTAACGTGCATATATGCAGATCTGCTTCGTGTTTATTGGCAGTGTCTTTGTGCAGAGGCTTCGCTCATTTGACTGTGTCAATCACAATTATGTTACTGCTACACCACATACATGTGATTTGCTGGTAGAATTGCAAAATGTTGAGAGTTAAAAAAACATATAATCACAAACCATTTAGCAGAGTTTCAAGCATTTCAGACGTGTAAATCAGGCACTGAAAGACGCGCCTGTAAAACTCTTTTCACCAAAATTAGATTGCTCTACCTGTAACTAAGGGACCAGAAATATACGAAACCGATGTAAAACTAAATTGAAATAAGCTTGGAAATGACAGAAGTAATTTAACTTAATTTTAAATGGAATTGAAACCAATTTCGCGTTTTAAATTATCAACTTAACGTAATTTAAATAAAAAAACTCTGCGGTTGGTCAGTTTACACCCATTACCGATACCAGCGCTCAAACGGCATAAATGTTACCTACGCCAAACTTTTATCATTGATCTTTCTAACCTGTAGTAGAATTTACCTGACTGTAACATACCCTTTCCAATATACTGTTATAGGTATGGACCCCTGTTTTTCGCGAAAAGAATTTTGTCCCACTTTGTTTCAGCGCCTTACGTGCACATCTGCAGTTCTGTTTCATGGTTATTGGCAGCATGTTTACGGCTATAATTTGACTGAGCCAATTACAATAACGTCCCTGCAACACCACACGTACGTGATTGGCCGGTAGAATTCCAGGCTTGTGAGAGTTAAAATATCCAATCACTGACCACGGAGCAGAACTGCAGATGTGTACGTAAGACACCGAAGCAAAGTGAGGCAAAATTCTTTTCGCGAAAAACAGGGGTCTCTAGTTATAGGTGGTTCACAATAACCAAAGCACTTTTGAAGCCCTAGTTACATTTTCTCTTTCAGGTAATTAATAGTTTCTCGCTACTTTTTTATGTAAACAAAGCACTCTCCAAGTAGCAATTGAAATGTACAGATTGTACTGTACTAAAAAATTAACTTTTAATGTTATTACAAATAATATTTTTATTCATTATTTTAGAAAACGTGGTCATCAAAAGCGATCCACATATACCGGCATTAGTACGTTATCTATGGATGCAACAATTCCGTTTATTACTTGACGTATCCCACTCTATAGAGTGTTTCATTATCATTCAGTCGAGTACACATTGTATAAATGTTGAAGTATCTCAGCCCGTCCGTCGTACGCAGTATGTGTGTGTGTCACCAGCTCACCTTGGGCACCGGGTTTGACTTGCAGGTCGCCGGGATGCATATCAGGTAGCAGTTGCATATCAAGGTCACTTCCTGAAACCAGCACCTCTGCGATTGCGTGGTACGATCAGACTGCAATTACCTGAGCCAGAGCGTGCACCTGTTGCAAGGGAAGCCCTGCGCTTGAACTCACACTGCGCTTCGGACTCTGTCTACAGCAGGCATAGGATGGAATTATACTGGGATATACGAGAATGACGTTGTCTGCCTACTGACTTCCAAAAACTTAAAGTAATGGCTCCAAATAATCAGTTCATTTTATACTAAAATATCGGCTCTGGTTTAACACTAAGGTAATAATCTTGTCATAAGTTTTTAATTTGCGGCCATCGTTTGAAAATTGTATGACGAAGTTCATTCAGCTGAATAAAACTAGTTTAGGAACTAGAATAGAATTTTCTCCTTCTAAAGCACCTTCCTGTTGAACGTTAACATATTGAGGCAAGGTCAAATGTGCAGGTTCTTCAGACGTCAACTTTTCTTTTAGATTGCCATGCTTGACAATCACAAAGAAAATAGATCTTGCTGTTTCGGACACTTTCTATAAACATGAAAAATTTTTACTTCTAACAGTGTTTAACTTATTTAAGCGTTGCATTAGAAACACTAGAAAAATGGGGTAATCTGTACTGAATTATATATATATATATATATATATATATATATATATATATATATATATATATATATATATATATATATATATATATATA
>PNEQ01094080.1:0-16003 GCA_003012365.1 Medauroidea extradentata | reverse complement strand
AGGCCCGGAAGACCAGCGACCACCAGATCCCTTCCAGAAGCGCCCATCACAACAGTGAAAGCCTTCTACACCAGCTGTCCAGCTTCGTCAACCAAGAGCCACTTTCCAAGATGTCGTCACCTGCCTCAACAACTCTCCTCACGGAAGTTAGTGCTCTTTGGTTCCTTCCTACTCACCCTTCAGGCTTTTTAGGCACAGGGTGTTTCAGTTTCCATTGTTCGCGTATGCCAATAAACAACGCAGCACATCATTCCTTTCTTTTCTTCACTCGCCATACCTTTCTATTGTTGACAAACCCATCCGCCTGCAAGACACCTGGGACCCCTGCATCCCATTGGATCACAACAGGAGTTTGATATCAGGTCGCCATAATCATCCTACAACTGGGAGGAGGCGTAAGCCGCGCTCCTTCCAGATTTTTCTACATTACGCCCTCTGGAGGTAGCACGACTACACTGTGCTCTTTCCGAGTGGTGTCGGTTTTTGTCTTGACTGGGAGAGGTGAAAAGGCTTAGGAATGTGCTGAGGCACACTTCCAGCGCTCCTCTACAAGTCTGCCTGCCCAGCGCCAACAATAGTGCTGCCGCATTAAAAGCGCCTTCTGCCTGGAGCAGATTTGGGCTTTCCTCCACTAACTGCTAGTCCGTGAGCTGAAGGGCTGCACGGAAATACTCCGCAACAGTTCGCCCCTCTACTTTCTCGTCCCCACTCACTCTCTATCTCTCCACCCCCTCCCCCCCACACGGAGTCAGTCATTTCCCCACCCTCCGTTCAGCTGGGAACATGAGACACACAACTGGCTGATAAGTTTGTAAACATCCTGTCGTGCTTTTCTTTGCTCGCTCATTCCAGAACATTACTCTCGGAGCAGAGTAAAGTAATGGAGAGTAAAGCAGAGTAAAACAAGAGTAAAATTTGTTTTGGAACGGACGTAGAGTAAACAGATTCAGTTCTTTGTAAACATTGCGAATGTGTAGGTTTGACAGCTGTAATTATAAAAATTACTATTACGTTTACAAGTTTTTATAATACAATATGTTAATTTTTATACGTCAAGTTATTAATTTTACTGCTATTGTTAACTGACCTTCACGAGCATGTACTGTTTTTCATTTTTTGGTTATGTACTCCATTTCTATAAATAAATTTAACTGTGCTAAAAGTAGTTATAGGCCTATTGAATTTACCTAAGACTAACACAGTAACGTCCAAAATTTACTAAATGTTGACAACTTTATATATATATCAGTATTCTTGAAAAAAAAAAATGGTCAGTTTAAATTTCGTATCATTCCAACATGAACGCTGCTTATGTTAACTAAATGAAACAGCTGTATAAAACAATACGTGGTAACACACAAGTAAGATATATTTTTTGCGTCTATGCAAATGTTAAATGTTTAACTACACAAGAAAAAGCAACTGACTATCTACTAACAGGAATACCAGTAGCTCTTGACAACCTGAAAACGCTCGCGCTGCACTGTGACAGACCCTTTGTAACTTGCTTCAATGGCTTGTTGATTTTTTACAGTGCGGCTAGGCGCGTGTGATGTTTTCGCGTGGAAGGACAGAGTGGATGTGATAATGCGCATGCACATGGGTAGCAGCGGGCAAGGTGACGCCGCCACGCCAGCCCGTCAACCGACACGGCGCGTGAGGGGAAATGGTCAAGAAGCCAGGGCTGATAGCGCCAATTGACTGTGAGTGATTCTGCCCGTGCAGCGTTGTATGTGTATGATTGCGATTAAAAATTTAAAGCGGTGACATACCAATTAAATGTCTGGCGTCGATGCAGAAAGGTGTGGGCCGTGTCGGACTGCAGAGCAAGTTGAAATCTGAATATTTTTAATGCACGAGAGAATACACACAAAGAGGCCGTTTTCGTGATGTTGCCCATGCCATAAAAGTGTAAATGCGGCCGTGGTGACACTCAAATCCACCAGGCTGACATACAATGTACTTTAAATTCCTTTCCTATGAAAACAAAAACACAATTGCTTTAATGCTTTTTGAATGAGAGTTATTTGGCTGAAGATCTGCACCCGGCTTGGCAGCCGAGGCAGACGGCACCCTTACGGCTTCTCATGCCACAACAGGCAATCCTACGGGATACCAGTTTCCAACAATCAGCTAGCCTTATCATACCATCTTCATCTGAGCCACAGTTAGGCTATGCCTAAGAGGTCAGGTAGGAAAATGAGGGCCCGACAGGAGTTTGCCAAGTTGGTACAGAAAGCACTGGAGGTTAGAGATCCTGAGACAGAGGTGTATTGGATCCAGAGGAAGGTTTCCACCGCCGTTCGACGAGGCGTACCACTCAACGGCCATGCCATTGTCCGGCTGGCATTACAGTCCCCTGGTCGATCAGCCTTCTTTAGTACCTCCTCCTCGATACCCGTTTCCGTCTCAACCCCATCCTCGCCTTGTGGACCCCCATCCGACGCAACTCCTAACCTAGGAACTTCCGTGCTATCCTGTCCGGGGTATCAGCACTCCATTGTTGCCACTTCTTCCTTTCCACCTTCAGCTACACCTACTGTGGAAGAGCAACCTCCAGTGCAGCGCTGGTTCCCCTCGCTGTAAAAGCCTTTACGAGTTGGGGAGAGTCCGACGAGGAAGACGGCGGTCGACGCTTCGGAAGTGGAGCACGCCGCCACCTAGCCATCGTGCCCTCGCCGACAGACTACCCATACCCCACCAGGTGCGCGAGGCATCAAAAGCCACAAACGCATTAAATTTTTGCAAGTGTTTGTTAGAAAAAAATAAATATTATGATTAAGATATTATTTATAACTCGTAAATTTTTTGTCAGCTGTATTAAGAGGCAGTTCTCATTTAGCATGGAATTGCCACTGCATAGAACAGTGTCCAAGAAAAATATTGATATTTCCATGTTCAGAAGAAAACAATAAATTCTGGCATTGTACTGGGGAATTGGCAGGTCACCTAGCAGATGGATGACGGCCAAAGTTTTTTATGAGTTTGTCACGAATATTTTTCACCCATGGCTGGTACAGAAAGACATTACCTTACCAATTCTGTATTTCATAGATGGGCACTCTTCGCACCAGTCTTTGCACACAAGTCAATTCTGTGCTGGGAATTCTGTGCTGGGAACGGAATTGTGAGTGTTGCACTGCTGCCCAATTCCACCCACATTCTTCAGCCTATGGACGTCTGTGTTTTCGGGCCACTAAAAGGTGGCTGGAGGAAAGCTGTTCATGAGTGGAGGTTGGCCAGAGTCACCCAAAATGAAGATACAGTCTTGAAGAAGAAAGATTTCGCACCACTACTGGCAAACACTATCAATGTTTGTGTAAAGCCTGCGAATTTAGAGAACGCATTCCGAAAGTGTGGGTTATATCCGTGGGATGCCTCTGCAGTTGACGTTACCAAGCAGATTCCAAGAAGTGGTCCTAGGCCTGGTGCTACAGTACCAGAACAGAACCCAGCAAGTTCACAGGGTAATACACATGATACAGCATCATTAGCCCAGCATCTGGAAACCTACTTGGGTGCTGAGAAACTGCACCAGTTTCAAGAAGATGGAGATATGTGGACAGAAGATATGCAGGATACTTCCTTGTTTATATGTATGGAATCATTTTAAAGTCTTCATGACAGAAGAAACTACGCATAACACAGCTCCAGTAACTCCAAAGGTAAATGAAACTGCCGTAAAAGGCAATCATACTGTATCATCATTACCTGCAACCACTCCAAGCCAAGAAGACCATCTTGAGACACTTCCATCCTCACCTTTAGTTCCTCCTTAAATTCTACCGACTTCATCTCAAACTAATATGACACCCATTGATGAAACTGCTCCTCCAGCGTCACAATTACGATCTTCTCCAGAAAACAGGATATGTTTGGCAACTAACTAACTTGTTACTGAAGCAGCACCAACACTTGCTGTAGAGACAATGTGTGCTTCATCTTCTTCCACACCACCAACCTCAAGACTGGCAACTAACTTACCTGTTACTGAAGCAACACCAACACTCGCTGTAGAGACAATGCATGCTTCATCTTCTTCCACACCTCCTCCCAAACCTCAAGACTTACTCCACATGCTGTGACTACTAGTGGAAAGCAAATCCCTTCTCCATTCAAGCGGGCTTTATTTTGGCCAGGTCCTCGTGCATAAGAAAATGAAAATAGCATCAAAGGAAAAAATGCCTGCAGTGTCCAGCTCAAAGAAGTAGAGAGAGATATGAAAATGCGCCAGGAGAAATTAAAAAAAACAATTGCAACAGAAAAAAGAGGAAAGAATAGCAGAAAGAAGTTGGAAAAGTTGAAGCCACGTAAGGGTACAACCATTGCGTTCGAAGAAAGTGAATCCTCTTCGGAAGATGATCCTGTTGTACTGGATTCAAGGATATTTTAGAAATCCAAGAGACGTGTGAGGACAACATGCAGGCGGGGGTCTTTGCACTTGTAACTTTTATGGAAGGTAGACGAGCAGCAACAAAATTCAGATATGTTTGCATAAAACAAAAAGTCAAAGGTCAGGAGGTTGACGCCGACCACAGGGCCAGCGTATGGGTTAAGCCCATAACAGCGCGAGTGTGTCCTTTTCCATCCACCCAAAAGTATTCTCAGACTCTCCCATAATCGTCCCGCAAACCCACAGTGTGTATGCATGCCAAATCATTCAGTGGGAAGTGTATTGTGTATCAAACAGCAGTGTACAGTGTGTGCCGAAGGCCATCAAGAGTTACCACGTTTGCTATGTTTACTTTCGTGTTTTCAGCAGACATTTAGAAATGCATCATTCAATATCAGCAAAATATGTAATGCCATTTATTATGTAATTTAGTGTGTGCCATTTTCATAAAATATTAATATTAATATTTCACACGCACGAGGTACCGGAAGTGTGAAAACTCCGTAGCGAGGCAAGGAGCCCCTAGCGGCTGCCTTCCTCGTGGCAGTTCGTCATCGTCTTCTGAAGAGCTAAGACGCCTGTCCGTGTGCTCATCATCTTTTGTTTCACTGATTGTTAGTTTCCCATAGTCTCGTTAGTATACCGGTTCACCTTTGCTTAGCACACATTACCAGATATTCCCCATTGCATTGCGCATACGCTTAACCTAATAATTGTGACCATTTCGGTATTTTTAACTTAAACACCGCGTCGGCATCACCACTGCCACGTGGTTAGGGATTTTTGTATCGGGAGCCATCGGCACTCATCCTTCACGATACGAGGTTCGTTTTGGTAGTGTTTTATTCAGCATATTTTTGCACACGCGTTGCTAGGTTTATTTTGTATTCGTGTTAAATTTTAAGGGCGTAATTCATGTTTTTGTGACCGACCACATGCAGGTTATTACACCGCCATTGTGTTCAGCATACATGTGAGCAGTACGTTGTACATTCATTTCATTATCATGCACTCACGCAATTCATCTCGTTAAGAGCATCACTCTGTGTGCAGCGTGTTACGTACCATTCACCCCACCACCGGCCTAGCATAGCTCGCCACCGTTGTCGCACTGTACCGCTAACATCACTTGTAGAGCTCTACCACACTACAACGTGCACGGAAACGGCTGCTTTGTGACACGTTAGTTAGGCACGTGCTCACCGCAACTCAACTCTCTACGCCAGCTTCCAAGTGAACCTGACAGTCCATCAAAGTGGCCGCTAGCCCCTCGCTGCATAAGGAGGTGCACCTTCTGGTTTCGTAGACTCACCTTTCGTACACCAGCTCCACACTGATCACTCACCAACCACGTACAATATACCAGCCGGTCGTAGTTACTATGCAAAGTTCACCATCACATGCACTATCGTGTGCTTTAGGGTTATTGTAACTGCAAGGGGCGCATCACTACGTTTACCTTGCTGCGTGCGTAATCCAGACCTTATGTTGGCACTGTGTAACGTAGGCGTAATAAATCATCTGTAAGTGAAATAATGTTTACCTCATTTCTAGACACCTAATATTGCCAGTGTGAGCAACGTAAGTTATCAGGCGTACTAGGGGCCAACATCCAGTAAGTGTGTAGTCCTCGTATAGTCAGTGTCATATGTGTTAATCCATTCACGTGCGTTCACCACTCAATCACTCACATCAACGCGTCGGGTGGGATACCAAACACACCGAACAAACCACACCCTGAGGCCTAAGAGTCTCAAAGTGCAGTACCTGGGGAGTATTGCTGGCACCCTTCTACACATCAACAGCGTAGTTCGCTATCCCGATCTCACCCGAGGTATGCCTTAAGGTGAAAGTAATGGGGATGAGGTCAGCGGATAAATCTAAGAAAACATTTACACCACAAGATAATGGTATTTCATTTGTCAGTTCATCGCAAATTGTTGCAATTCTGCCAACACCTATTTTAGTGTCACAGGGAGCCAGGGTGGGGCATACTGTACATTCTCTGCATCAGTCGACGTATGGGAAATTTAAAGATTTAGTTTGTTTGCCGATTACATTTTGTAAACAGGATGCAAATATAAATTACATTAAAAATTAATGTCAATTACATTCTGAGGGTTATCTTTTTGTCTTATTTGTGTACACACTTGTTGTTAATTACTTAAGCACTGACTTTGAGTCAACACTATGAATAGTGACTCTTTATGTTAATACTAATTGGCGATTGTGACTCTTTCTGTAAAACTGACTAACAATTTTTTCATAAATAGTCGTCAATAAGATATATTTGTGTACTTTCTCTTGAGAGTTGCGAAACGAAGTTTTGCGAACTTTGCTGACCTAAAGACTGTGATAACATTACATTCTACAAGTGGAAGAAGAAAATAAAAAAAAAAAAAAAAAAATGACTTAACAAAACCAATTTAAAATATTTATATATTTTTTCTAATTGTTCCATTGAAGGTGTTTTTCATGTGTTAGAACCAATTTCAATAGGTGGCGAGAACCAGTTCTCGGGCCTGCCGAGAACAGACTCTCCAAGTAAATTTTTGGTGCCGAGAACCAACTCCAAAAACAACCTTTTTTAAGGTACTATAATTTTGAACTGTTGAATGTTTTTAACTTTCCGCCAAGTTAAAATGACAAAGAAAGGTTTGAAGTAATTCCTTATTATGATGTTTCATTGCCTTGTTTACGACATCAGTTTTATTATGATTTTAGTGCGAAATTGACCTTAACATGACGAGAACCGGCTTCCTTACCATAATTATTTTCTTTTAATTGTGTTATTTTAACGTTTATAAAAAATTTCTCGAAATTGATTTTGATTTAATTTTTCCTTTATTGTGCTACATGATATAAAAAAAGTAATAATTTCTGAGTGACCTGAATTAAAACCAGCTGTACCTTAAAATAATGAATGTATACAGAATTATTAGGAAATCAATGTTTCTTAATTTTGAACTACTCAGGTTTTAAAACAATTCGAGGGTTATTACTTAGCATTCTTGTTGTCGCAAAGTTTTATTTCCTGTATAGTTAATCTGTCTTTGTTTCCCCTCTTTCTATGATATTCAGCCAGCAGGCGGTAAAACTATTTTAACATTTGCAGCCACTTGTAAGCGCATTGTGCATGTGTAGATAAAATCAAAGATAAATCACTGATTTCCGAGCCCTATATATAAAGACTAGGCTACATTGTATGCAAGGTTTTTTTGGCTTGACATTTCATGTTTAGGAATACAGATAAGATTCAGGCATGACATAAACTGCGCCTAAACGCTTATGAAATAGTTTAGGAATATCTTCCTATGTAAGCCCTAACAGCCTATTGTATTAAATGATGAGAGGAGTCAAAGAAGTATGAAAATGCTGTATAAATAATCATTTATAGATACCATATTTACTCGCACAATCATCACACCCATTTTTTCAAGGAAAACAAATTTGGTATTTAAGATTTTCTCCATAATAATCGCACCCTAATTTATTGATGGCGACTGAAACGCGATCGGCTAGCATGCCGCTCACGCACAAGTTAATACGGATACAATAAATGGAACAGCCTGCTTTCATGTGACGTGTGCTCCAGGTTTCACCAAATAGGCACTTATCATTCGTCCAACCTTGAGTGGCATGTCCTAATTGGCTGAGTGGGAGGAAGGAATGTGAGTGTGAGGAAGAGATGCTGCGCCGCCATTGTTTACCTCGTTCACATTGGAGTGGAAAGTACCGGTAATTGCAGTATCTGAGAAAGTTTATTTTGTGAGAATATTGGTACCGTAAATACAATTTGTATACTACCACTTTCAAGTAGCAGAACAAAGGTGATGTCTATTAATCTACGACAATTTTGAGGAAGTTATACTGGCCAGCTAAAAACTAAGCAAATTGAAAGAAGAAACATGCCTTGTGGCATGTGGCGAATCTATCTGGGTAAATAGTAAAGAAATACAGATTCATTACGAAAATAAAAATGTTTACGTCTGGACAGGCTGTATAGATGTGCAGCAACACGTAGAGAGCACATTTTGGGCAAAGAATGTGTTGAATGTTTTTAAGACGAATAACTAAATAGGACATTAACACCAGGAAAGGTGAAAATCAGTAAACAAACTATGATTTTGAATGACACAATGAAGAATCTGTACACACAGTTTTTTAAATCACATCCAAATAAACTTTCCTGTGCCAACTCTTGCAAGTATTGCCCTTTATGGCTTGAACAGTACCATCTAATTGATACTAGCTAACTGCCCAGCCTGCTCGACTGCCCCATTTGTGCTGATGTCTTGTTTGCCTCTATACTGTATGAGTCTGCTGACTGAAAATTTTCTTTCATGAAACTGCAATATGTCGTATCCCACAATACTGGAGTTTCACTGAGAACTATCTTTTAAACATTATAGGAGAAAAAAGCATTCTGATATGAAACAAAATAAACCCAGATTAGTCCTTGGGGGGGATATGACATTTTTACTGAAAGTATAAAAATAACCATTATGCCTTTATATAGCAAAAAGTTAACTTCAGTTAAAACTAGGGTTAAGACATATTGCTGTTTCATGGATGTTTTGCTGATATTTATGTTGTGACCTACAGGGGGAAATGTTGAGAAGAGTTCCTTCCTACCTTATGTTGCTTTACTGCGAGATTCCTTGATGATACGGTGTGTCCCGACTTGCGATGCAAATTACGTCATGAACACAACAATGACCGGCAGCATGACGCCTGCGTCGAAATTTGCCAGCATACAGACGGTTCGAATGATTTCTGTGACCTTTCAGTGCTTCAAATCAACGTGCCACCTTCTGATTGGTTGGAATATCACTACAACCTGCCAGCTATTGGAGCATGGTTTCGCACTGTCCGGAACTACAAAAAAATGTGTGCTTCTGTTAGGCAGCTTCCAGGCGTCACCACTGCACAGAGGAACATTGATCAGTGTGCGAGCATTGGCTAGCAGTTTGCTTTTGAATATCTCCTAACTGTTCTCAAGTTTCAAGTCCGGCACCTGTCGAACTATGACATCACAGTACTATTTGTCTTCTTTTGCCACCAGCAATTTCCTTGTGCAACGATCACCGACTCCCACCACCATCACGACACAGATTGGATAATGAAAGCAAGAGGGGATATATGTTCCAATATATATGGGGGCACACAGGAGCAGCAAACACGTAGCTAGGACTATGAGTACTATCAGAGCTTACAGTTCACAGAGTTAGTCTACTAGAGATGCTTGTTAAACTATATTTCAGAATTAAGTATGCTACTACTAAAATGTTACGTCTCTTATAAGGTCATAATGAATCTATGCCTGATGGGCAGTAAAACTCTTGTTAATAGTAACAAGGAGATTAAGTACTGGGCAATTTAAGCAAAAATTAGGCCCGGCTACGAAATTTGTGAAAACAAAATTAAAATTGGTAGAGTTGTTGAATACACCACACTGAAAAACATACCCGAGTCCCCCTACTTACGGAAAACCTGACATCTTACAAAAACTATTTTCATCTTGCTATTTTTATAAATTTAAAGGGTACAGCTTTAACTCAAGGATTTACTCCAGTTGTGTGAAATTTTTTAATTTAAGCTTCATACCTAATTTACTAATTTAAAAGTAAAACAATAACACACAGCTGCCTCCTTGGTATTTTATTACTATAATTACTCATTTTAGATACATTTAATCCCCAAAACTAGGTCTAATTCAAAATCATAATTGTATGATGTAATATTTTTACAAGAAATGAGTTGAAAAAATGTTTCAAAATGGTGTTTTTAAAAAATGTTTCAAAATGGTGTTTTTAAAAACTGTTTCAAAATGGTATTTTTAAAAACTGTTTCAAAATGGTGATTTTAAAAACTGTTTCAAAATGGTGTTTTTAAAAACTGTCTCAAAATGGTGTTTTTAAATTAAGTCACGATATGCATTTTCCCTCCTCAATCACAGTGTTTGCTGTTTTCAATCCTCTTGAAGAGAATTTGGGTCGAAGAGAAAAAAAAATGTTATATTACAGTTTGTTTCATTTAATGTTCTCCTTGTTTACTTAGATTAAAATATGTGTATTTCAGAGCTGGCAATAACAATTTATTAAGATTTATCCTCATCTTTATAATCCAATACATCAGGATGATTTTCACACCCACAACACCTTTCCTGTTCCCCTGATGTGCTCTTCATCTTTTGTATTAGAAGAAGAATAACCATTGAAAATAACTGTAACACCTGGACCATATTGTCCTTTCATATACTTCACACACAGTAAAGCGGGATTACTTTGCACTACATATTTTTGTTATAAGTGAAGGTTTACAGAATCGCAAATTGTTGAAGACGGCCATTTATAGCTTTAATAATAAACAATACTTTAAGTGACTATTATCTTGGAATCCCAACATAGAACGCATAAAATCTAATGATGCAAAGTTTTCCATGGGGGTGCAATGTAGCCTCACTCTACGGTACTGGAGAAAAATCTGGTTGTAGTTCTGTGGACTCATCACCACAACACAATGTAAAAGGAACCCATCATCCACAATGTATACTGGGTTTCGCAGAAGCACACTTTCACAAGGTCCCAACTGCTACAGAACTTTGACGAGTGCTGATTTTGTGCCCTTTCGCATTCCTTTACAATCATAAAAATGCAGGTGGCTGGGCTGCTGATTCGTACTTCAAATATTCAGTGAGCACCTGTTATGTACACACAACACACAAAAGGTGATGCAAAAATTAGTTTGGGTTGATTTCCGCAGCCAAAACAGTAGATACATGCGAGAAGATCCAGGTAGTGTGCATTAACACCTGTTCAGTGATCATATCTATCCATATAGTGGACCAATATTTCTTCTATCTTCAAATAAAAAAAGTGCCTTGAATTACAAACTTAGTACATGTAAAGTAGCAATAATCTTTTCAAGGAGACAAATTTTTCCCAACTGGTAAACTTTCGAGACTTTTAATACTTTGAATATAATGGTCTTGTAAACATCACCAAAGTGCAGCTTGTTTTTTCACATGTCCATATCAAAACCTGATTTCCCTGGATTACATCTGGAACCTGTAGAAATATTAAGTATTGGAATTAAGTCTGGGACTTATATTTTGCCTAGAGTAGGGACATGCTGTTAATGTTTGCTACTGCATTAGGAACGTAGATTATGCGCTATTAGCGTATTTTGCATTAATTTCTTGGAAGCCAAACATATTCTAAATCATTGTAAAATGTTTAATTTTGTACTCGGTATTTACAGAAGTTTGTAATTGAATACTAGACATATAAGAGTCATAATTTTAGGGTTGCGTAGCCAGAAGACTATATCATAAATTAAAAAGTCGGACATTTGAATTTAATGACAACTCACTGTAATTCCTGAATGACTTTAAAATAGAGTTTTCAGAATTGGAAAACATTTACTCAGAGTTTGGTATTAAATGCACTCAGTGCATGATTATGCGCTATTAGCGTATTTTGCATTAATTTCTTGGAAGCCAAACATATTCTAAATCATTGTAAAATGTTTAATTTTGTACTCGGTATTTACAGAAGTTTGTAATTGAATACTAGACATATAAGAGTCATAATTTTAGGGTTGCGTAGCCAGAATACTATATCATAAATTAAAAAGTCGGACATTTGAATTTAATGACAACTCACTGTAATTCCTGAATGACTTTAAAATAGAGTTTTCAGAATTGGAAAACATTTACTCAGAGTTTGGTATTAAATGCACTCAGTGCATAACTTAATATTTTGTACTTAAATGTTCTATTGGGACTCAATTGTAATGTCTATTCTGACTATTGTCATTGGTATTTGTCACTTTAGGTGTGTTCCAAATAGGTAAAAATGCATGCTCACATACTCACACTCAGAAGTGATGCCAGAGTGTGGTTTTTTTTTAATGTGTGAGTGCGAGTATGTGCAGTGAGCATGTATGAATGCATGCCCGATGCATAGTCTCAGGCCATTGTTTGTTTACGTCTGGGAGCACACAAAAGAGTGTGGTGGTGTTCCAAATGAAGAGCATGCATAAAACACGCAAGGAATTGTGGGAGTGAGTATAAGTACAAGTGTGTATTATTTGGAGCATAGCTTTTATATTATATTTTGAGAGGACTTTTGTTTTATTCGTCAAAAGGGACACGTTATGTCATCAGGCCTACATATATTTGAAACCATAATCATATTCAAATTCACTGCTCGTAAACTTGGAGTTTGCTCTCATTCCCATAATGACACTTCACCATAAACTTTCTTCTTATAATCTGCATCGCTTCATAAGCCACTCGCCAACAATAAAACAAACTTTATTTGTTTTCATGTAAGATGTGTTTGGGTTCTAATGGTATGGCTAGGGCAATGACAGCAAATAATATTTTAGTTTTATGCTTGTTTAGATCTCCAAGTCCTGTTCTGAGCTTGTTATGAGATTCAGCAAGTCAGTCAGAATAACTCGGGAAAACCAAGCACTGAATGTGACTAATGTAAACATAAAATTATTACATTTAAAAGTATTTGATAGACTGGATGGAACAAGATTACAGTAGCGGAATATGAAGAAATGACACAAACACTTGCCGAAAACAACAAAAGATATTACTGAATGCCAAAAGAAAATTAAAATTCTTGCTGCAGACTGCTAACATACAACATAAGAATCAATTGACTTTTCTAAAAATTTTAACTGTAAATATTCAAGCGAAATACAGGTAGCCCATTTTGTTCAAAAATATATCGCAAAGCTGCCAACCATTACGTATTGTATGTAATTATTAGGGTTTAATGGCACTTACAATGGCATTATGGGACAGTAAGAAAATATTATAAATTTCTGAAAATCAACAACAAGCCATAAATGGAACAGAAAAAAGGTTCACTTGCAGTTGTAATTATTGCTATTTATACCAAGTGCTAGAAGCTCTGTGGTGCTGACAATTTTTCAAGCAGTGTAATCGGTCGTTCCTTCTAGAATATAATATCAAACTGAAACATTTACTAACTGATCTGAAAGAAATATGCATCAACAACATGACGAAGATAACCTAACTCTGGCCGGCTGTTCTCATTAACCGTGTGTTGTGTTCACCATTAAACGCTGTTCATGTTAAACTGTGAAATATGGCTACTCAGTTTGGTATGTGATGAGAGTTTTACCTAAATGAAGGTTTTATTCAACATAAAATCTTACACCTTCCATAGCATGAATAAACAAAACATACGACAGCAAGGGTCCAAAGAGAATACATTATTATGACATTCACAGGTCTTCTACGAACTCGTTCACTACGTCGCAGAGCAGGAATATCAGTTTGAGGATTAACAGTCTCAGAATTCCAAAAGGCAGTTTCTGTTTCATTTTTATTATGAACACTGTTATTGTCATAGGATTGAGATGCGTCAGGTGAAATATTTTTATCCAACTGTTTTACCTCTCCATTTTGAGCTGGAACTGAATGATCAGGAAAGTTTCGCTGGGTAATATTGTTGGGCTCTTCAAATCCGTAATTTCCTATAGGTGCCAAATTTCTTATCGAGACAGTAGTTACACGACCATTTGAATGTCTGATGTGACCATATTCAGTATAGCATACAAAGCATCCATTAATACTAACTCCCAATGACGAGGGTCTAGGTTTTCAGTCTTCAATGCTAGTTCAATCGTTTTCCAAACAGTGCCAATGAATCTTTCTGCTTGCCCATTACCTTGTGGGTTATATGGAGAGGACCCATTTGTAGCAACACCGACAGAGTTAAGATAATCTTTAAGATCTTAATACATGAATGGCGTATCTCCGTCAAAATGAATGTATGCAGGAGTTCCAAATAGAGAAAGCAGTTCCTGAAGTTAAGTTATGACAGAAGCAGAAGAAAGATCACAAGGAAAAGCAAAAGGAAAACGAGAAAATTCGTCTACAACAATGAGTAAGTATCTGTCCTTAGAAACAGAATTTAGAGGTCCTTTAAAATCAAAATTTAGCACTCAAATGGCTGGGTTGCTTTAATAAGGTATGCCTGACGTTTGAAAAATCGAGGCTTGATTTCACTGCCTACATACTTTACATGACGAAACCACTATTCTAATTTCATCTAAAGTGTACGGGAAATTTTTACTTCGTACCCAGTGATACATCCTAGTTTCTCCAGGATGACACAGGATTTGACGGAGATTGTTGTTTCCTCAAAGTAGTGTCAGACATAGCAGAACACTGGTGGGAGAGAGCATCAGCAGCCTCATTATCTCTTACTGGTCTGTAGATTATTTCATAAGTATAGCAAGACAACTCTAATCTCCACCTTAAAATTTTTTTGTTATTTATTTTACCAGATATTTTAGTATCAAACATAAAGGACACAGATTTCTGATCTGTTATCAACCAGAAATTTCTGCCCAGTAGATAGTGTCTCCATCTGCGGACAGCTTCTACAAACGCATAGGCTTCCTTTTCCACAGCAGAATGATGCTGTTCAGATTTAGAGAGTGTCCGAGAGAAGAAGGTAACAGGTAGACTACTCTGAGAGAATGTTGTAGCTATAGCTCGTTTAGAGGCATCTGTTTCTAGTGTGAATACTTCTTCGGGGTCAGTAGCAGAAACTACTGCATTAGAGACACACTTCAATTTATTGAAAACCTCTTCCACTTCAGGTTCAAGAGGAAATTTGGTCTGAGTAAGAGCTTGAATTTTCTTTGAAACGTTGTGAATTAGATGTGAATAGTGAGAAAACATACTAAGAGCTCTTCTCAAGGAACTTACATTCGTTGGCAGAGGTAGTTCTTGGAGTGGCCGTAGGCATTCTGGGTCTGTACGTATAGAGCCATTTCTCACAATATACCTGAGAAAGTTGATGGAACGTGCTGAGAAGAAAGATTTTTCTTTATTTATAGTTGGTCCGTATTTTGAAACTGTGTCCATAAATCTCTTCAGATTAGAGTCATGCTCTTCTTGATTCTTACCACTAATCATGATATCATCCAACTACGCTTCTACTCCAGTTAGATTTATATCAGAGATAATCTTATCAAAAGCTCTTTGAAAAGCAGCCACACCATTAGTTACTCCGAAAGGTATTTGTTGAACTGATACAGTTTACCACTAGCCTCAAATGAAGTATACAATTTAACTTCTTGTATAGGTATATGATGGTAAGCACTCTTCAAGTCCATTAAACTGAAAACTTCATTTTTTGCTACTTCATTCACCACATCATCAATCCTTGGCAATGGATACGTTTCAAGATATTGATGGCCTATTTCTAATACCACGTATCTGGAAAAAGTAAAACATTTAGATACGTGGTATTATAAATAGGCCATCAATATATTGTTACAAGTTTGAGACATAAACTTTATATGTGGGCAATTCCCATGAGTTCTGTTGGGATAGAGGTCTTATAATTAGGAATAAAAGAGTTAAATTAAGTACTGGATTTAATAGCTCACAAAGCTACGAAATACACAAAACAGTAATCAACTATAACTCTCACAACACAATTAGTTATGCACACAATTACCACTGTGTCACAGACACGTTAGTTAACTTTCACAATTAAAGCACAAAAAATGTCTACCATCAATTAATTAAACAGTACAAATCACAAT
>PNEQ01094079.1:0-16002 GCA_003012365.1 Medauroidea extradentata | reverse complement strand
TGTCAAAATATTCACTTTAACTTTATTGACATTACAAAGTTTCAGAGAGTTAAGGTTTCGCGGAAAAGTATTTGGTGCCCCAAACCTGAGATTAGTGAGATGATATATCGTCGGTTTACTGCCAAAAGTGACAATGTCAAAATGAGATAAAATTATAAAAATGCTAGGAATATGTATATGTTGTTCACGAACAATTGCCCAAGTTTAAAGTCTATTCGTCGTTTCGTACTGTTGTGACACTGTATAGTAACATACCACATTTTTGTTAATACATACAATTTATAACTGTTTTTAAACGAAATAGCATTTATGACTTAATCACTTTTGGGAGTATAGCGACGATATGTCAGCTGATATTGTAGAGGAACCTAAGTGTAAAGCGAACTGCAATTTTACCCCTTTTAAAGACTACATGTAAATTGCACTAATTCGATCTGCCTTGTTTTTGTGCGTCAGAATTGAACGTTTGCACGCAGCTTTTAACGGAATTCAAGCCCAGAACCTCCCGGAATTTAGACCTGAGTGACAAACAACTGCGTCACGTAACATCGAAATAATTCATGAAAATAAAATTTATTGAAAAAAAAAAATATATATATATATCTGTGTCCTGGGCTCATAGAGGTTGTACAAACTACGTCTCGATAGGTTACTGTAGTGAAACTCCTGTATAAGTTGTTTCTCGCTGCTCGTTCCTGCTTTTCGGATCGTCTGCCTTGATTATTGACCAACTAAGTTTTATTCTTAATAATTACGTTTCTTACAAATAAAAAAAATTCATACATATATTTTTTTTTAATATTTACGTAAGCATCACTCTGACGCGAACACCACCTCAATATCGCTACTGGTTAGATAGATATCGTGGGTTGATGGAAAACAAATTTTGTGCTTTTTCACCCTTTTGGGTGTCGAATTTCGAAACATTTTAAATTTACATCTTAGACATTTGTATAAGTAACCAACTCAAGTGTAAATCACATCGCTAGCCCGTTCAGTTGAATTAAAATCGATCATTCACTAAAAAAACACATATCACCCCTGCACAGTATTGAGAAATCGAATTTCGAAAAATCTGGAAAATGTTTTGCGGTAATTTCTGTAATCATCATCCTGAAGCAAAAATTAATTGTATATCTCGACGGGTTCGATAGATATCGAGGAATTATCTAAAACAAGTTCAAGGTCTTTTCACCACTTAAGAGAGTAAATTTCGAAAAACCCTTGAATCACGTTTTAGAATACTTTATTGGTATCTCGTGGACGTAAAAACCACAACATTAGCCCGCTGGGTTCAAGATATATCGACGATTAATTGAAAACGCTTTTCGCCACTTTTTACCCCTTTTCACGTCCTTAGGTGGCGAATTTCGAAAATTCCTGAAATTGCTATTTAGGTATTTGAGTAAGCATCAATCCTAAACAAAAATCACGTTTCTATATAAAAAACTATGGGATCGATATATATCGAATGAGAGTCGAAAACTCATATTACCCCATTTTTAACCAGTTTAGGGCCGAATTCGGAAAATATATTTTAAATGGTACTTGGGATACTTACAAAAGCACCAATTTAAAGCAAAGAGAACTTCGATATCTCGATTGATTCGATAGACACGGAAGGATAATCGTAAACACATTTCACCTATTTTCACCCCTTTAAATAAAGAATTTCGAAACGATTTTGAGTCCTGCCATAGACATTTGTAAATGTAACCAATAAAAGTTAAAATCACGACGATAGCCAATTGTGTTTCAAAGATAAAGACGATTCTTTAAAAACACATTTTGCCCCTTTTTACTGTCTGGGGGTTGAATTTCAAAGAAACCTAAAACTTCTTTTTGGGTATTTACGTAAGCAATATTTTGAAGTGAATATCAACTCTCTATCCCGAAGGGTTCGATAGATATCAATAGTTGATTGGAAACACATTTAACGTCCTTTCAGCCCCTTAAAAGTTGAACTTCGAAAAATCCTTAAATTGGCTAATATGCATTTTTACGTGTCCTATTAAAGTAAAAGTCACGATGATAGGCCGTCGGGTTCGAGCTCTATCGACGTTTCTTCGGAAACACATTTCACCTCTTTTCACCCCCTTAGAGGTCGAATTTCGAAAAATCCCTTCTTAGTGCTCGCCTACGACCTGAAGGGAACCCCCACAAAAAATTTCACGATTCTAGGTCCAGTGGTTTGGGCTGCAGTGTGATATGTCAGTCAGTCAGTCAGTCAATCAGTCACCTTTCATTTATATATACATATATAGATGATTAAAGTGCACTCCCATCCCTACAATTCTGATTTTAGGTTCTGAAATATTTAATTCAGAAATTAATTTACTTCTGAAGTTCTCAATTCAATGTGTCTCAAAATTATAATTAATGAAATCGCCAATAAAAAAGTAAAGTAATTTAAAGTTCCAGTTTTGTGTTATGCTAGTGAACGTCGACTCCGAATAAAATTAATGTTCAAAATTCTCTACCGTTATTTTAAATAACCTATGAAATTCATTACACTGATTAGCGTCTCCAAGTTACTGACGAAAATGATCCGGCTTTAAGACGATAAATTATGTTTAGGACCACTGAGTAAGGGCTTCCATTAGTACTTTCATTTTTCG
This sequence comes from Medauroidea extradentata, assembly GCA_003012365.1. NCBI lineage: Eukaryota > Metazoa > Arthropoda > Insecta > Phasmatodea > Phasmatidae > Medauroidea > Medauroidea extradentata. Next base: position 13,384 of record PNEQ01094079.1, on the reverse strand, counting down.
TTTTTCAGTCAAAATATTCACAACATTTTCTTCATACGTACTTTAAACAATAAATACAATTTAGTGTAGCGATTTCCAAAAGAGTTCATGTAAAATACCAAGACTACAATGCGTAAAACGTATGGCGTCGGTACTTATCTATCGCTGACAAGACGAAGCCGATGACGCTGCCGGTCTTGCTCACTCCAAATATAATAAAATATGCAAAACTAGGACCTCTTCTTTACTTGTACTGTTTCCCTACATTTTACACTTTGAAATGGTGGTTTAAAATAGTAACCTAGCATTATGATGCCGCCTGGGATCATCGGATATAATCGGGCATTACCGACGCGATCCGGCCATTTCAAAACCACCACCATTTTCCTTTCTCCTCCCGTGTCACTACCAAAGAGAAATAGGAAAAGAAACTAACACCCAATTACTTTAAAACAAAAATTACCATTCAGAAAATAATAAAATAAATAATATTATATAGTACTTAAAACAATTAAAATTACGCTTTATCATTAAATAAATTAAAATAAAATAAAATAAAATAAATGGGGTGCTTTCAATATTAAATTAGTATATAGCATGTAACTAAAATTAAGGTGAGCAACATAAGTAAACAAACAAATATTAGAATTCCCATAAAAAAGAAATTAACACTGTTGATAGTAAATATGCTAATTAAAATCCTGTCAGAATGCAAACAAAAATATGATTATTCTGTACTCTTTACAAGCCCAAAGAAGTAATGACAGTGACAGTTATTTTATCACACATCATTTGGTTATGTATGTAAGGGAAGTTATGAACTTTTTGTTTACAGCGCTCGTTTTTTTTTTATGTATTAAACAAATCTATATAAATCTAACCAAACAGGGTTGCAGGTTTAATAGGCTGCTATAAAAAAGCACATAAATTTTGGCGTAAGTATTCAAAACTAAAATACTCCCTCAGTTATTTGGATTACTTTGTTTTAAAATACCTCAAATAAAATGCACGTTTGGAAAAATATATCAGTTTATATATAACACTATAAAACCTTGTGTTAAAAACGGTTTATTTCGCTGTAAACACCACGTTAACAAAGGGCCTAGATATTTTTTGCTTGACTCCCTAAACGTAAGAGTTATTTTCATACGTTATTACACGACAACTGCTGGAGAAGAAAGCAAAACATTTTAACAAGCTTAGACAAAACCAGCCTTAGAAGGAACTGTAAACTTAACAGAGTTACACGCAAGCACGTACATAGTTTACGGCTATAAAACATTTAGTTGCAAGGGCCCTAATTAATTTAATGGCGACTAATGTGGGGGAAAGTCACACAAGGTTTTGCAGGTAAAAATTAAACAAAAGCTTGTATTTTGAACTTACGTTTATTTTTTTAACTGTGCAGCATCATCACCCCAGCACAACACTATTTTGTATGCAGTGATCTCTCACAGAGTAAACAAACAAACCGTCTGCATGCATACGGAACGGGTGGCGGGCATTCCATTAGAATTTTGATATACTGCGGGATTCTAGGCACGAAATCGTAAACAGGAAGAGCGTGTCGCTTAGATTATCGCGAGAGATGGGGGCGGGGACAGGAAAGGGAAAGGAGTATTCGGGATTGCTAGGATGGCATGAGAAATTCAGATAAAGTATAAAGGAAGCGAGGGAACCAGGATGCTTATCACGTCTACACTCGTCCAGGTAATAAAACTCGGCAAACAAGAGAAGTGTTTTCACTGCTCTCGGGGTAACCGGACATTACGTGATTTCAAGGATACACAAGAATTTCTCCACTACACAGATTTTTCCCCTTGACTGTAAAATTTATTTTAAGCTACCATTGTGTATTCAGAACACATTTCAAAAGCATTTTTTAACATTTCGTCGCTCTCTAATATAATTCTTCTGTAGGTGTTTGAAACGATTTGTGTGACGTAAGGTTCCGCTGCATCTCTGAAACGAATTTTTTTTTATTCTGAGGTATTCGCACCGTACGTTGATCTTAAGAGGATTGCGTCTAACCGACAGCCATGGAGTTACAGGCCATGATCCAGCATTTATACTGCTTTCACGACATACATTATTATTATTTTTTAAGGTCTAAACAAGAACGGATATCGAGAAACAGTTGCACATTTTTGTTAAAAACTGCCTTTACTACGTAGTATATTTTTATAGACAAACAGTTATATGTGTTTGATTAGTTCCTTAGTGATAATTTTCTTAATTGCATAATTATCTGAAAGTATTACGTATTTTGTCTTGAAAAAAATTAGTTAACATAGCATATACCGTTTTTTAAAACAAAACTGTAACAGTTTTTCGATGTCTGCTCTCGTTTAGGATTACAACAATGATAATCGTAAACCCAGCAGATGTGACGCTTAGATATGGAATCAATGTCAAATAATCGTCTCAAGTGCTTTTCACGAAAATATTTTGTTACCAGCTTGTTTCAGTGGCTTATGTAGTTTTTCTAATTCGTAGACAGTGATGTGACTTTTTTTTAAACTCTCAGCGTATTCAGGATCTAGCAGCTAATCACAGACCTTGTTCTGATAGTCACAGTCAAATAAGTCAGGGCTCTTCACAATGACACGCTGCCAATAACCACAACGCAAAATTGCAGATGTGCACGAAAGACATATAAAGAAAGTGGCGCAAAATTATTTTCGATAAAACTACCGGCCTCAAGTGTTAATTCTCATATACCTAAATTGTAACTTTAAAGCATATAGTGATCTGCAAAAAAAATTCCTTTCGACTTCGTTATTGTCACACCTCGTAACTCACTCGCAAATTCAGAAAGAAGTAGATATGAACTGTCCAATTTCCTTCACACTTAGAAAAATACATAAATCAGTTAGGATTATTATTAATGAAAGTCTTATGCTTCCTTTTAACGATATTTCTTACGAAATGCCTTATTAAGACGGTCTAAAAGGGCTCAAATATTCAAGCTTAAAAAATGGAGGTTTTACAATTAAGGTAACAATACATTTCTATAGAAATCATGTTAAAAAAACTTAGCTCATTTTCTAGTGTACTGCACACACACACACACACACACACACACACACACACACACATATATATACATATATATATATATATATATATATATATATATATATATATATATATATATATATATAAGTTGTAGTCAACAGGCATAAAACGTAATTTAGTCATATACCAGAGGTCAACACAAGGAAAAAATAATAAAAACAATACAAAATTGATTCCTAAGTAGAATATAGTCAACTGGAAAAGGGCAAAAAAAAAAAAAAACAGACGAAAAAATAATAAAAATCAACAAAAATGGTGTGTGTGAGAAAAAGGCTTTTCTTTCGTTGCTTATTTGTGTTGTGTGTTTTTCTGCAATTTGTCAACATTCGCCTGCAATGGCGTATGTAAAAAAACTGTTATGTTCATAATACGAACCCATTGTGCTATTTGATCTTACTTCCATGTTATACTTCCCTTTCTATCTCGGCTGCTTTGACTTTTCCTCTTGCTACCTCGTCGCCCATTTATCTTTCCACGAGGATTGAGCAGTTGTATTACAAAACGTATACGAGCTCCATTGTGGAGGTGCGCCCGCAAGCGAGCCGCCCATAGAAAAGTCGCGAACTGATGAAACTGTAGCGAGCGAACTTTGCACGGATATGCCGTGTCTGGCCTGCAGTTGCGCGCTACCCATGTGTCTTCACATAAATCATTACGAAAATTCTCGCTTTATCTGGGTTCCGGTAAAAAAGTATTTCATTTTAAGCCTCAGTAATTACATTTCACAGAAAAAGAACTGCAAACGTCATTTGCTTATTGTTCTAACGCGTGAATTTATTTCTTACGTTTAGTTTTCCTAATGATTAAATATTTTTATCGGTTTTTCATACTCTACCGTCTATATTTATTTTTCGAAATGATTTATGTGTTTTATAAAAATAAATTCTGGCTTCCTTATTCATTTATACTTTAAATCTTTTAAGTTATTGTGGGTATTCAACGACTTGGCAAGATTCGCTTGAAATGGTACGTGTTCAACAAAATGGTTCAAATAGAGCGAATTTGTGAGGATTGCTAAACTTTTCTGTTTACGCATAAGGTGTTACAGGTGACATAAGTATGTTCCAGACAGTTATGAAACACTCAAGAATTCAATACTTTTTTCAGGAGCTTTATATGTTTAGTTTTAAAATAATAGTATAAGCGTAACAAAAAAAAGTTATTACATTATTTAAAAAACTGCCCCGAACTCACCCAGCTCTTCTGCTTTCCACTAGCATCATCGACATCACGAAACGCCTCTCAGTCACATGCGCAGTCCAAGTGTATGCGTGTCTGTCATTATTACACCTGATTCAGCAATCATTGACACCAAACATGGTTTCTATATCTCCAAGGTCCAGGATGTGTACGTACCTGTAAGCATAATCAACAAGAGAACAAAACAATTAAAGTCATGAATAATATATTCTTCTGGTAAAATGTAGTGCTGATTTTAATACAAATACAAATCCGTACCAGAAAACACAAATAAGTTATTGGTAACATGCAATTCGCTAAACCATTAAACATGAAAATACAAACGTCCAGCTCTTCAATTCTTACAACATTCCGCAGTGCCCTACTAAAACTAATAAAACTAAAATGCAAGACACATTTTTTTTATAGATTTTTCTTTTTACATTTGAAAACCCGTGTCACTATTCATCCTTTAGTTCTCTCAAGTTCTTCTTATTAAAAATTTGGCAAAAATTATTTTAAAATATTAAAATAGAGACTTAGTTAATAACCTAACTTTGCTTTACGCTAATTGTCAACAAAACAGTACAGAGTAAACATGAAATAATTAAGATGATATAATAACATATTATTCTTTCGCCGTGTAATAAAGACTAAATTCAAATATTAATGTAGTATAATACGCACCAAGTGTTTCTATTAAGAAACAAAGCCGATAATACTTCACGCCCTTAATTTATTACAAAAAAAAACTAAAAAAAATCTTGAGTTTGGATTAGAACATTTTTTGAATGATTCTGTTTGTCAAGCATATAATTGTTGCAGGACAAATTTCTACGTTTCAAGTTTTAAAAGAGAACGTACATGGTCAATATCGTAAAATCATGCACGAGAACGTAGGCTACATAACGGACGAGTGATGCGAGTACTGAATACGTCATACGAATCAGCGGCAAATTGTGAGGTATGAATATCTCCAGATAAAATTGCATTACAGATGTAGTTTCTGAGGACATAATTGCAATGTTACATGCTGCACCCAACAAGATTGGCGTCCCAGTGCAGGACTTCGTTCAGGGAGAATTCATTACATGCGCAATGATGGTCAATCTTTTAAGCTCACACGGGCGAATACGTATATTAAATGGTGTTTACTTTCTTAAAAAACTTTTTATGTCCCCCGCAGTTAATATTTGCGGGTTCCCATCCACCCAGCATGTGTAATATGGTTAAGGGTTAAAAGTGATGCATCACTTAGAAATTATATATCCGACATCGTCCACTGCGTAATAAAAGACCGATACTAAAGTGCTGTAGCGAAAAATGCTGTTCACTAAAAATCTTCAAGATTCTCTCAACCACTTTACTTCCAAATCGGTACTGAGGGACCAAAATTTAAAGTTGAAAAACGGGCTATTAAAATACGGTCCGTCTAACTAAGCCCAATGTCGAAATAAACAGCTGAATTTATTTGAGGAGAAATAATATATCGCATCTGAAGAAAGAAAATGTTATGTACCTGGAACGTTTCATGCGCCTGTTACCAAATTGTAAAGAAAATATTTTCATCATACATCACTAAAGTCGAGCTGTACACCAGTTACACATCCAAATACTAACATAAACGATTTTTGTTGTGCCAACAATTGCTTGTGAATGTCAAAACACATATATTCAATTAAATCTACCAAAAATGTTAGTTATTGACAATGGTTTGATTTCTACTACAAACCAACAAAATAAATCGCCAAAGCCACAGTACGCACGTTGCGCAATTATTATTTTATTAAGTTAATTGATCCTCTTTTCTAGTTCTTACCATTTTTCATCAGGGTCATGCTGTTTTACGTATTTTTTTCTCCTGGGGAAGATGTGCTACAATTAATCTCGTTTGAATCATGTGACCACATGTTTGTCCTAACCCTTGACGGGACACGTGCGCATCACTCAATAACTTCAAGAAACGGCAATATTTCTCAAGAGACTCTCAATGTTCTTATTGCGAATCCAAATAATTTCCTAAATTATGCCTACTCTAAATTCGTTACAATGTCTTTACCATATCTGGTATCGTTTGACTTAAGTTCCGTATTCAAGATATACGTATACGAGTGCATCTTCAGCTTAGGCCTCTTGGACGCTTAGAGCACTAGAGACTTAATTTTTACGTAGATAATAGTTTATTTCATCCCGCAAACTTACATTAATTATTTTATAATTTTTACGAACTGAATTTTAAAGCAGAAAATATTTCAAGAGGTTCACTGGAACGTATTTATAGCTCTCCTCTTCGGTCGTACGGTTACAGTAATCTTCCTACAATGTGCTCGTATTTTGTTAAAAAAATTAAACTCTTCTTCATTGATATTCAAATAAAGTTCTTGCAAATAGAACACTTTTATCCTTGGCTGAAGAGCCACCCTCTATTTGGCTTATGGTTGTGGAGATGGCCAGAGGGAAGAGAAACAGACAAGAAATCTTATCTTATGGCTGCGTGGGAAATCCAGTGTCCCTCGTACACTGCTACTCGTAAAAAGAAGGACGCTCTAGGAACGACTACAGTATATTCATGACTACTCCACTGCGCTGCGTTGTACCAAGGCAGTACTGCAATTGAAATAACCAAAAACACACATACAACCGTTACTGCAGCCATAAACATTAGATATCGTCCTTGCTACAACTGACATAATAGAACCCGATGTTTTGGTTTTTCATCCAAACGTATTCGATTTCTAATCCAGAGAAGTTCTGTAATCGGTGATACACAACTTTTGTTTATTAGTAATGAATCATAATTCTCGCTAGTACTTATTTTCTCAGTGCAGTCCACGTGTTTTAAACGACCACAAATACAACAAACTCCGGGCAGAATAGTAGAGTCAAGTGAGGGTAAATCTTCATGACAGGACGTAAGCATTTATTTGCCTGAATTTGTCTATATGAGTTCTTGTAATGGATTGTCATTGGAAATACGTAGTTCTTCACATAAAAAAATTAAAAATTTGCCATTTAAATAAGTGATTAATTGATTAGGTGCTAGGAAATACTGGCATTTCAAAACGTTTTTATTAACTAGTTTTCATGCCAGTTTGTTTGTATTTTCTTTCACAGTGCAATATTCGGTAACAACAAACAATGCATTTATATAGGATTTTTATTGCTTGTTTTCTAGTCTGTATGTTTGTGCCTTGGTAAAAATTTTACAGTAATTTTCACAGGAGCAAGAGACATGGAACTTTAATAGTAACAGAACGTATTAGTAATTATTTTGTAATTTCTAGTCCTTTTTGAAAACACAGTATAGCAAATTGTCTTTTATAATATTGTTTATCACAATTTCGTCAGTACTTAAGTCAAATAAATTTTTGCGAATGATTCTGTGACAAATCTGTGATTCAGCAAGTCTGTAATATGTACCATCTAGAAGGAGTTTCGTTTATAATTTGCTACTTGATGGCATGCGGTTCACATTAACACAAGTTGAAATGTTAGCCATTGCACTTATGACTTCATGTGTGTCCAAACGCTAAGAGATAATTTACATATCTACAAGTGAGGTGAAACTACCGAGCGAGATGCAGCATTAGTTAACATTCTCGTCAGAATCTAGACGACGTGTCCTAGTATCCGTCCTGCCATCCTGATTTCGGCTTTTGAGTGTTTTCCGAAATCACTTCAGGCAAATGCTAGAACGGTTTATTCTCACTGTATCTTTCCATGTCCCTGTGCCAATACCATGACGATATTTGACAGCAAGTAGAACATATTTTGAAAGAAATATATGTATAATTATCGGTAGAGCTACTGATTTCTGGTGACAAGAATTTTGCACCGGTTTATTCATTATGTGCACATGTGCGCTCTGCTTCGTGGTCAGTGATGGGATTTTTTTTTTTAACTCTAAGCGTTCTAGGGATTGTACGCGCAAATCACAGATGAGTGGTGTCTTCTGTAGCATTGTTCTGATCGGCACAAACAAACGAGCAACGCAATGCCTCTGCACAAATACATGTTATCCAATAGCCATGAAGCAAAGCTGCAAATAAGGACGTAAGATACTAAAACGAGGCGGTGCTCTTAACTATCGGTAACCATGACTACAGAAAACGTCCTATTTGTATTCCTAGTCGCCTTTCAGTTATTATTATCTGGTGAACACAAATACCTTTCAGTGACATTTTCTTACGTATTTTTATGTGGGCATTGTTTTTCATTAATACAACTTGTACAGGTACACACTGTTATAGTGAGTAAAATACTGAAACAATTAAGCAAGTTGCTAAGTTCTACCACAGTTCACCATAAGGTAAATACATAAAACAACTTTAATTATGTCTAAATAGTTTTCACTAAAATATAATTTGCTTTATTTTTCCATTTAAAAACAAAGGTCGTTGTGAGTGTTACAAAATTCAAAATTCGTAACCTGTCGAGGTTTATGGCTTAAGATTGTATTAGAGGTATGCATGAGTACGAATGAATTATTATGTTTATTATTATTATCATTTTATATAGTTCTTTAATGCTTTCATATTAAAGCGTCAATGAATGCTTAGGTTTGAGAGTGTCAGATGCCTAAAGTTCTGAGACGTGACATGAAATTACAAATGTAAAATTTAAGGAGCAGATAAGAAAGAGGGATGAATTGATTAATGAAAATAAAAGAATGTTATTTACTGTACGTTATTTATAAGATTAATTTCAATTGGAACTCATGTAAACATATCTATAGGTAATGACAATTTTAGCTTGTCATAACTGCAAGATAAATGAATGGCAAACTGCATGTAAACAACTTTATTTACAATAATTAGCCTACTTTCCTCTAGTGAAAATAGGTTTATAAGATCGCGCGACGTATGTCTGTCTGCCTGTGTGCCCGTCACTAATTACGTTTTATAAAATACTCGGAAACCAACAAAATTATGACAAAATATCATGCCATGGCTGGTGAACACGATGCCATATTTGTGATGATATTACAAAAATTTAATACGACGAGTATAATGTTAAATATTGAATGCAGCCACTGTAAAATAAAACAGATATATCAAGCCTATTTTTCTCATTGCGGACATAGTTGCTATTACAAAGCAAATGTTAAAATATATAAATTATCTTGTGCTGGTAGCTTATTGTAATTGCGCTACAATATTTCAAGTAATGATATTAATTTTTTCTTGTCAAAATTACCTAACACTATCTCAAAATACGAATAAAATATAACGAAAACTAATTAAACAAGTGACACCAGGACCGAATTTTGATGGCGTTTGTTGATTCAGTTGCTTCGTGGTTTAATTGATTAATTAATGTTTTTTTTATCGGCAGGTTGTCAACGTTTGTACTAGTTCGTACCACAGATTTTCCTAACGTAGTTACTGACATCGAGAAATATGATTCTTCTTAGTAAATAAGCGTAAGTGAAATATCCGTGTTCATATTAAATACGTAAAACATAATTTTGCAGGCAAAATAAATAAAGATATGAGCCAACGGCAGCGGTATCTGTAGTTTGTTTGACAATGATATATTATTTTTTTATTTTTTTGCTGTAAATAACACAAATAATGCTGCTGAAATTTATTTCCTATACAATTATTCCGCTTAAAATTTAGCTTATCAATTCCACAACTTTTTCCCAAGTAGGCTCAACAAATCTATGGCAAGCTAGTACTAATGAATTATTATGTAGCTGCACGATTTTTTTTATGTACGATACAATTTTTTTCATATAAAACAAAGAAAATGTGTAACGACCTTTGGTAATGGTATGGTAACTAAGTAGCACCATACCGAAATTGAAAATTTTATTTCAGTACTTTATTTTAATATACTTGACAGAAATAAAGGGATAAGTTTACAATGAAAGAACGCTGTAAAACTAACCAGCATACTCGCAGGTAACGAGACAGGACGAAATACGTTTTACTATTCAAAGTTACATTTAACTCTCACTGGAAAGAACATTATTGCAAATAACGGGTTTTTAAAGAACAGTCGTTATAACAGTTTTAACAGGGCAACAGTTTTTGTTCTCTATGACGGGGGAATTCTAAAAAAAAATCTAAACGCCAACGTACAGCTGTATGGAAATTGCAGGCACAGGATTTGTTTCAGAGTCTTTCAAGACGGAGAGGAAGATGTAAATGAAGTATGAGGTGGTTTTAAAGACGTCACAAAACACACGATGAAAAGTTATAGGCAAATGGGTAATATCCATCCACCGGAAATAATTTGATGACGCTTGAAAGAATGCTGGTGAGAAATGCAAAGTGCTAGATAATAATAGTTAGAAGTTAAAGTATCTGAAAATGAAGAATTTTTTATGACGAACACGAAGAGAAAAGAGAAAAATAAAATGAAACGTTACATGATGAGAACGCGAAGTGGACTAAAACTTTCTTGAATTATCTCGCTTTACACCAGAAATACATTTTCCTTGCCTAAAATGTTTTCTTGATCCTTTTTTTCAGGCTTTCTTTGAGAATAAGGCATCGAATGACATTTAACGCAGCCAAGAAATCCAGTGAAATAAAAGTGAGTAGTGGTGAGAAAGTACTCGTTGAAATGTCGGGCAAAGCAGACGGCAGAAAACCGGATAAAAGCATATAATGTAAGGATTCTGGGATTGGCACGACTTTCGAAATGAGTGTCAGAATATACACTATGCCTTAAAATTCGTGTTCGTAGTAAACTGTGGTACAATGTTTGAAGAGTCAAGCTGAAATAATATGAGCATTTTTCTATGAGTATAAAAGAGGAAGTTTACATGAATCCTTGAATTGGCACTATATATATATATATATATATATATATATATATATATATAGAGAGAGAGAGAGAGAGAGAGAGTGTGTGTGTGTGTGTGTGTGTGTGTGCGTGTGTGTATGTAAGAGAGATGTAGAGAGAAACATGAGGATAAAGTGGGACTGGGGTTCCACGCAACTTAGAAACAGAAAAACAGTAACGGGAGGGTATGTAGGCGGATGTATGGAAGTGTATTTGTAGCTTGTTGGCAGTCTACACTATACGATTACCAGCAAACTACTTGTCAGCAGGGTAAAAAAAATGGTTACTGCAAAGAAAAAATGTTTAATGTATAATTTACATGCACGTATCAATAAAAGTGTTTGTTTTCTTTCGTTACTTTAATTTACAAAATTATATATCAATTGGATAAACGGTAACATTTCACAGGGATCGAGGATAAATCCTGCTCTTCACGCATATCGAAAACTGTTGCTATCATTCTATTAAAATAACTTGAGGTACAATTTCCTCACATTTACAGAAAGTAAAACGTCAGTTTCATGCATAAGAGAAATACCTGACTGCTAGTACATTATTTACACTCACGAAAGGGTAAGTAATCTTACTTGATCATACTTGCGTAATGAACGTGGATACCGGCTTAAACAATTAGTTAAAATTTAAAGTAAAACCGGCGTTACAATATCCATCCCAATCGGTTGAATGCTAATAAACGTACATTATGGAATGGAACGTTAAAGTATTTGATGATCAGTAGTGCCATATATTTGCGAGTTAAGAGTAAAGTGGATAGGATAAAAATCTTCTCAAGGAAAATACACATATGTGTGCCTAGTTTCATGGTAAAAAGTCAAAAAGAGTTAGAGTTATCGACATACATAGATGCATCATAGGAACATATATATATATATATATATATATATATATATATATATATATATATATATATATATATATATATATATATATATATAAATGAAAGCTGACTGATTGACTGACTGACTGACTGACATATCAAACTGCAGCCCAAACCACTGGACCTAGAATCGTGAAATTTTTTGTGGAGGTTCCCTTCAGGTCGTAGGCGCGCAATAAGAAAGGATTTTTTGAAATTCGACCTCTAAGGGGGTGAAAAGGGGTGAAATGTGTTTACGAAGAAACGTCGATAGAGCTCGAACCCGACGGCCAATCATCGTGATTTTTACTTTAATAGGACACTCGTAAAAATGCATATTAGCCAATTTAAGGATTTTTAGAAGTTCAACATTTAAGGGGCTGAAAAGACCTTAAATGAGTTTCCAATAAACTATCGATATCTATCGAACCCCTCGAGATAGAGAGTTGATATTCACTTCAAAATATTGCCTTCGTAAATACCCAAAAAGCATTTTTAGGTTTTTTTGAAATTCGACCCCCAGACAGTAAAAAGGGGCAAAATGTGTTTTTAATGAATCGTCTTTATCTTTGAAACACATTGGCTATCGTCGTGATTTTAACTTTAATTGGTTTCTTTTACAAATGTCTATGGCAGGACTCAAAATAGTTTCGAAATTCTTTATTTAAAGGGGTGAAAATACGTGAAATGTGTTTTCGATTATCCTTCCATATCTATCGAATCAATCGAGATATCGAAGTACTCTTTGCTTTAAATTGGTGCTTTTGTAAGTATCCCAAGTACCATTTAAAATATATTATCCGAATTCGACCCTAAACTTGTTAAAAATGGGGTAATATGAGTTTTCGACTCACATTCGATATATATCGATCCCATAGTTTTTTATATAGAGACGTGATTTTTGTTTAGGATTGATGCTTACTCAAATAACTAAAAAGTAATTTCAGGAATTTTCGAAATTCGCCACCTAAGGACGTGATAAGAGGTAAAAGTGGTGAAAAGCGTTTTCAATTAATCGTCTATATATCTTGAACCCAGCGGGCTAATGTTGTGTTTTTTACGTCCACGAGATACCAATAAAGTATTCTAAAACGTGATTCAAGGGTTTTTCGAAATTTACTCTCTTAAGTGGTGAAAAGACCTTGAACTTGTTCTAGATAAATTCTCGATATCTATCGAACCCGTCGAGATATACAATTAATTTTTGCTTCAGGATGATGATTACAGAAATTACCGCAAAACAGTTTTCAGATTTTTCGAAATTCGATTTCTCAATACTGTGCAGGGGTGATATGTGTTTTTTTTAGTGAATGATAGATTTTAATTCAACTGAACGGGCTAGCGATGTGATTTACACTTCAGTTGGATACTTATACAAATGTCTAAGATGTAAATTTAAAATATTTCGAAATTCGACACCCAAAAGGGTGAAAAAACACAAAATTTGTTTTCCATCAACCCACGATATCTATCTAA
>PNEQ01094078.1:0-16002 GCA_003012365.1 Medauroidea extradentata | reverse complement strand
AGTACAGGAAATATACATTTACATCTCTGTATTTGTTTCACACATAATAATACGTTATTCAAGGCCTTTTCGTAAATTATATGCCTTCATGGTTTTTATAAGTTACACATTGGTCACGATATTTTGCAATGAAATGTTTAGATTCAGTAGAGAGCACGACAATGCAAATTACTAACACTAGGTGGCTTAAAGTCGGGCGAGTATTTTTAAATTATATTTTACTAAATTTCTGTAAACACAAAAAGAAATTAGAACACAGTTTACAGAACGCATACACACAATGCTAGGACTGGCGAAACACAAGGAAAGAAGAGTTTCCTAGTTCCCTTGGGGATGAAACATTCCCGAGCAGCTCAAGGTCGTTCTACGGGAGTGTGTCATAAACCTGTCAGAGTGAGAGGTGGTGGTGTTGGTGGTGTAGCAGGCGGGGGTGAAGGACAATGCATGTTGGCGGACGGATGTGGAAGGGGATGGGGGTTTGAAGAGTTCGACCATTGTCCGCTAGGAGCCAGCACAAGGTGATGCCCTAGCGATGGTGGCGATTGCGGTGGTGGATTATCCAAGTTCACCAACACCGTATTAGAAAATTTAACCTAGGCTCGCGACTTCTACCCAGTATATATATTCAAAGCTTATACTAAGTTACATTGTCATGCACCAAGTGGCGCTACATTGCTATGTGTTGCACTCACTTGCGTCAACCCTAATCGAAACTAACCTAATTCAACCTAACACAATCAAATAAAACCTAATACAAAATTAACCTAACCCAACCTAACCTAACACAACCAAACATCCAAATCAAATCTATTCCAACCCAACCTCACACAACCTAACCTAACCTAGTCCAACCCAACCCAAACTTACCCAGCCTAACCTGACTTAAACCTAACCAAACTTAACCAAACACAACTTAACATAACACATACAAACTTCACCTAACCTGTCATACACTAAGTTTAATTTCCATGCACTATAATCTTCCACTAAGTATCAATATCTTGCACTAAATTGCACTAAATTGCTCCAAGTGACACTAGCTTGAAACCAACTATAAACCAACCGAACCTTAGCTAACCTGACACAATAGCACCTAATTTAATCCAACCTAACCTAACCCAAATAAATCTAACTCAATCATATCTAACTTAACCTAACCAAACTGTACCTAACCTAATCTCACCTAATCTAACACAACCTAACCTAGCCCAGCCTAACTTACTAACTTACACCAACCTAACAATCTCACCCAACCTTACATTACCAAAATCAAACCAAACCTAACATAACACAAATAAACTTCACCTAGACTTGCTTACACTAGATGCACTTCCATGCACTAAAATGCACTATCTCTCACTAAGTATTCCTATCTTGCACTAAGTTGCACTAGTTTGCACCAAGTGACACTAGCTTGCAACCAACTGTAAACTAACCTTAGCTAACATAACCCAACATCACCTAATCTAACCCAACCTAACCTAACCCAACCTAACCTAACCTAACCCAACCTAACCTAACCCAACCTAACCTAACCCAACCTAACCCAACCTAACCTCACCCAACCTAAAGTAACCCAACCTAACCAAAGCCAACCTAACACAACCTAACCTAACTCAACCTAACCTAACCGAAATCAACTTATAGTAACTTAACCTAACCCAATGGTGCACTTTCTTGCACTTAATTGCACTTCATTGCACTAACTTACACTTTCTTGCACTAAGTTGCACTTTCTTGCACTAAGTTGCACTTTCTTGCACTAAGTTGCACTTTCTTGCACTAAGTTGCACTTTCTTGCACTAAGTTGCACTTTCTTCCACTAAGTTGCAATTTCTTGCACTAAGTTGCAATTTCGGGCACAAAGTTACAATTTCGGGCACTAAGTTGCAATTTCGCGCTCTAAGTTGCACTTTATTGCACTATATTGCGCTTTCTTGCACTAAGTTGCCCTACATTGCACTTAGTTGCCCTATGTTGCATTAAGTTGCACTAGATTCTAAGTGGCACTAACTTGCACTAAATTGGACTAGCTTGCACTTAATTGAAGCAGTTTGCACCAAGTATCACAAGCTTTAACCCACCCTATTCCAACATAACCAGAACTTACCTAATCAAACCTAACAACATTACTCAATCTAATCTTATCTAACCTAACTCAACCTAACCTAACACAACCTAACCTAACACAACCTAACCTAACACATCCTATCTAACACAACCCAAAACAACCTAACTCAAACTAACCCAAATTCATTTATAGTAACCTAACTCAACCTTACCTAACCTTGCTGTACTAAATTGCACATCCGTCACTAAGTTTCACGTTCTGGCACTAAGTTTCACTTTCCTATTCTAAGTCGCACTTTATTACACTAAGCTGCACTTTATGCACTAAGTGGCACTTTCGTGCTCTAAGTTGCTCTTTCTTGCACTAAGTTGCACAAACTTGCACTAAGTTTCTCTAAGTAGCACTAACTTGCACTAAGCATCAATAACTTGCACTGAGTAATACTAACTTCCAGTAAGTAGCAAAGACATGCACTAAGTAGTACTAACATGCATTACGTATCAATAACTTGCACTGAGTAGTACTAACTCCCAGTAAGTAGCAAGGACATGCACTAAGTAGTACTAACATGCATTAAGTAATTCTTGCACTAAGTTGTAAAATACTTCATGTAGTTGCATTAGCCTTCACTAAGTTGCACTAGCTTGCACCAAGTATCACTAGCCTGCACCAACCATAACCCAAACATATCCTAACAATAGACAACCTGGTTCAAACCAACCTCATATAACCTAACCCATCCTAACCTAACTCAACCTAACCTAACTCAACCTAACCTAACATCCCCTCACCTAACCTAACACAACCTAAACCAACCTTACCTAACCCAACCTACACAACTTAACTTGAACTAACCCAACCTGACCCAACACAATCTAACCTATCTTAACCCAACGTAATTATCCCAAACCAACTTCACCTAAGTTAACCAACTGCACTAAGTTGTAGATTATTACACAGAGATGTACAAAGTTGAACTATCTTGCACAAAGTATCAATAGCTTTCACCCATGCTAACCCAACATTACATCGTCTCCCACCAAGGCGATCGGGTTTCGATTCCCGGCGGAGTCGGGTCCCAGTTTTTCGCATGTTGGAATCGTCCAAATGATGCTGTTGGTTGGCGGGTTTTCTCCGGGATCTCCCGTTTCCCCCGGCCCCCTTCATTCCGGCGCTGCTCCACACTCATCTCATGTCACCCCTCACCAGCGCTGAAGACCTCGATGTTAAACGTTGACCAAAATCTCTCACCCAACCTAACTTAACGCCACCTAACTCAATGTAGTACTTAACCTAACCCAACTTACTTAACCAAAACCAACTTCACTTTACCTGTCATGCACCAAGTTCCATCTGCTTACATTAAGATGTCTTGCACTACAGAGTAATTTCTTGTACTAAGTTTTACTAACTTGCACGAAATTGCACGAAGTTGTATACTCACAGGAATGGAATTTTGGATGTCTTGTACGATACATACATTATTTCCTGTAATTAAATGAGGACTAAAATGAGAATAGTTTAGGGAATAAATAAATAGACACGACATGCGTAGTGATTGAAACAGTACCGAAATATTTTTATCGGACATCGTTGATGTTGTTTATCTCTCTTTCCTATTTCTCACGAAAATCTACCTCTCGAAACTATTCACGTACTATGGTGTTTGTTTCTAGTAATTTCAACTTCATTTACTGACTTAAGTGTTGCCAACTTTATCGTGAATCCGAATTAATTGCAACTAGTAATTAGTAATTTGTAACTGAAAATGTTTAGCTTGTAATTTGTAATTTATTGTGTAATTACACCGAGGCCTATATTACAACTTGTACAGTCTTACAAACATTCATGCACTGCACAAGTGGCCTCCATCTCTAGGACTCCTCGTAGATTTGCTACAATGTCAACCCTGTCCAGTCAGCCCGTAGATAAACGACGAAAGAATAATAATTTTGAAGTATGTTATGCAAAGAGATTTTTTTTTAATGGACCATTGACGTATGACTAGAGACTGGAAAAAACCACGGTTCTCTGACCTGTAGGCTAGTCTCCAAGACAATTTGAGATCTGAAGCAGAATAGTTACTCACTAGCTGCTAGCCGACACACATATGGGCCTGAAATAGTTTGATTTTTTTTATTTTCTCAGATAATTCCAGGTGGTGTCAAAAAAGTCAAAGGCCAATTGCGGAATTGAAAGAAAGTTACATTTGTTTGAAATCTAGCCTGTGCCTCAAATAAAACACGAATTAATTCCCTACGTATGACACAGTTTTTTTCATTGTCGTCTCAAAGTTTTAGTACTAAACAATAAAAATTCCTATGACATCTATTTTGATAAGTTCTAATGAAAATAGCCATTGTAGCAAACTGAAGAATAAAGTACACAGTATTTACCCGAAATTTAGTGACACACACTGAGTGAAGGGGAGCAGTTGTAAAACGAGGTATTTATATTCGCGAGCACCCGGGTTCGAATCCAGGTCAGGCAATTCTGATATAATTTAGCTCCATTGTTTATCGAGATAACCGCATACGAATGCCGGGTGGTACAACAAAGTTATACCTTATTCAGTTCTGTGAAGCTTGTCGTTTGAGTGTTTCTATTTCATATGCCGAGTATCACATGTTACTCAACACAAGCGGAACACACCCAACTCCAATCTCTTCCCCTTCCCCCACCCCCCTCAGATATTACCACTCTCCACATGCGGCCCGACCGCAGTCTTCCCACCCCCACATATATTTTAATCTTCTATTTCTCTTTCCGATTAAAGTAATGGACGACTTGAAAAGAGGCGGAGCTTCAGTCAGGTGTGGGATATAATTACTATCTCCATGGATACCGCAACCAAACATAACCTTCATTTAGCTGTTTGGCTTCACATGTCCCGGATGAGATGTACGTCAAGAAAATTGATTATTTGTTTGGAATTTGCCGCTTATTTAGGTAATCATTAATCTTATGTATTTGCGTATCTTAACCATGAAATTGAAACTAATATTTTGTACCCTTGCGTGCAAATCTATGAATGCGCAACATTTTTGCTTTCTGCCATTACCAACTAACAAATCAACAATTTTTTAAAACAAGCTTTGTTTCCCACAGTACGTTTCCCCTGCGGTGTGATGTCAGAAGGCGCGTACTTCAAGTCGTCCATTGGCCAATTCAAAACCGTAAAAGGGCTCTGTATATATTTCACTTATGGTCAAGTGTGTATAAGGAGACTTTAAAATATGTACATATGTTTCGAATGTATATTTTAAAAAAAAGCATAATGTATTTTGAATAACTTGCAACACAATAACCTAAATGTATATGGTATTCCAATGCACAATTAAATTTTCAGATTTAAAATCCATCCACAGGTCTTCAAGTTATTGATGGAATAAATATCATTTCTCAAAGTGCTGCCATCACGTGGCAGAGAAACTCACTAGGCACGCGGGACATTTAACCTTAAGCCGCCCCTGAGTGTGTATAGGCTGTTCCCTTTAAACAAAGCACTCACTAACATTAAAAATACTGTAACATGAAACCGTATTTTACAGGAGACAAAGGTGATATGTTTTCAGTGTAGTGAAACTTTTACACAGTTTTTTGTGACAACTTTAATATTGAAAATATGAAATACGAATGCAAATTCGACAGAAGAAAAATTTTAGTAGTGCTCAATTTATCCTGAACCGTCTATAGAGGGGCCCGCAGTGGCCGAGTGGTCAGACCACTTGCCTCCCACCAAGGCGATCCGGGTTCGATTCCCAGCGGGGTCGGTCCCCCGCATTTGGGAATCGTGCCGGACAATGCCGTTGGTCGGCGGGTTTTCTCGGGGATCTCCAGATCCTCATTCCGGCGTTGCTCCATACTCACCTCATGTCACCCTCCACCAGCGCTTAAGATCTCGCCGTTAAGCGCTGACCAAAATCTTTCACCCGTCTATAGAGACTGTGCATCTGCCTGTAAGACGGACGAGCAGTTTAGCCTCGCAGAAATGAATTAAGTTTTGACTGAGTAATCTAATCTCAGATATTGCTTTGTGTAATAAAGATACACAATAAACAACTCTATGAGTAGTTGAACAAATTTCCACGACCTTATCCCGCCTTCGCGCAGGGTCGCATTACGTAAAAAAAAGGGGGGGAGGGGTGAGGCGTGATCAGGCCTTCCGGTCGGCCCAAGGAGTGGATGATGTGAGGTGAGAGGAGTACATTGTCCGCCACGTTTCCCACGTTCGAAGGCTTGGGTGCCGCCCTGCCGGGGATCGAACCCGGATCGCCTAGGTGGAGACGAGAGGTCTG
The DNA here is from genome assembly GCA_003012365.1 of Medauroidea extradentata. Classification (NCBI taxonomy): domain Eukaryota; kingdom Metazoa; phylum Arthropoda; class Insecta; order Phasmatodea; family Phasmatidae; genus Medauroidea; species Medauroidea extradentata. The sequence continues at coordinate 9,633 of PNEQ01094078.1, read as the reverse complement.
ACCCCTCGATAACCGCGGGTCCAGGTGATAGAAGTATTAAGAGTTAGAGGAAGCTAGCTTTTTTTTTTACGTTCGAAGTACGGAAACGGGGAAGGTGATAAGTATAGCCCACGTGTTTTGTTGAAAATAATTGTGTAACAGTTTGTTTCAATGCCTTATGTGCACATCTGCAGCTGTGCTTCATGGTTATTGGCAGAATGTATTATTGCACAGACGTGCCTCATTTGACTGTGCCAACAGGGACAAGGTTACTGCGACACCACACGTCTGGGATTTGCGGGTAGAACCCTAGACGCTGTGAGTTAAAAGACAGCCAATCACTAGCCATGAATCAGCACATGTTCTCATAATGCATTGAAACAAATTGTTGCAGAATTCTTTTTGCCAAAGAATCGTGGGCTCTAGCGATAAGTCGAATATAACACGTCCTTGACGGACGGACACCTCGTCGCTAGTGATGATGGTTGATCGCGGGAAAACTTGACTATTTGCTAGTTTCAACGTACGTTCAGCTTACCAGAAAGTTACTGGCTTTACATTGTACGTGAAGCCGTTACCCTATTTGACTGAGCCAATAACAATCCTGCTACTGTAATATTTGACTCCTATTATAAAAGACTGGGAAAATTCGCGGGTTCACTAACGTACAGGCTAGCCTCCAAGAATGTCTGTGTATCCAAGCAGATATTATCTGCTAACTGGCTGCTCCATGACGCAGTGCTTCTGTACTGTTGGCTAAGCTACTTCCAGGAAGTGTCAAATAAGTCAGGGGCCAATTGCGAAAGTGGCACGAACTGACAGTTGCTGGAATTATAGCTTGGACCCAAAAGAAAACGCGAATTTTTTAGGTCTCTACTTAATATTGGTCTGCAGACAGCTACGTTGTGTCAGGCGTATAATATCCAATCATACATATCGCAAGGAACTACAGTGTTTTCGAAGGTATGTTGGCACGAAACATTTTTCGCGATTTACCATCATCAAGTCAGATGCTTAGCATGTATTCTCGGACAGCGCATTAAGAGGCCGTGGTACATAATTCAACGCTAAAAGCATTAATGTATAACTGTAGGTTTCTTGAAGCCAAATTGCGAAAATTAAACAATAGTAATCCTAGACAATAGTTTTAACCAACGTTTTAAACAGAATAGTTTCCAGTGTTACGAACTTCTGAGGCACAATCTCTGATGCTAGAACCTCGTGCATTTAACTGCGGCGCAAGACATCACGCGTAACGAATTAGTAATTCAGGATAAATATTTCCTCATAAAGTTGGAAAATACCATTATCTAGGATTGTCATTGAGTATTTTATCCATATTGGCTTCGAAAAAAGTGTAGATATGAATTGATGTTTTCAGCGTTTATTTATCTGCCACGCACTCTTAAGACTCGGCGTCCTAGGGATGTTCCAACAAACCAATCACAGACGTGTGGTGTCACACTCACAGTAACCTTGTTCTGATTGGCCCAGTCAAATAAGTGACGCCTCTACACAAAGACGCGCTGCCAATAACCATGAAACAGAGCTACAAATACGCACGTAAGACCTTGAAACATATTGGTACAAAATTATTTTCCCAATAAAAAAAGTCAGTGAGTCTTTAGCAGTTTCCGCAACAACTTCTTACGTTTTGAGGGTTTGGGAATTTGGGGCGTGTGTAGATTCGAACATTACAAAACAGCGCTGCGTTTAGCAGAGTTGAAGACTAGAGCTAAGGTTAATATTATGTCACAGGTTTAGAAATATATATTTCGGAAGTTTGACAAGGGAAACGACATTCTGCCGCTCGAGCGCTGGTGTCGGTAAAATGTGTGACTAATCACAGAGCTTTCGTGATTTTAAACATACGTTAATTTGATTATTTAATACCTAAAATTGGTATGTTATTCACTTTAAAAATAATTCCAATGTCTTCTCTTCGCCAAATCCAGTTACAGTTCCGTATTTTATTAGTCGTCTTCGCAATGTCATCGTAACAAGCGACAGAATTTTTTCTAACCTGTAGTCCCTAAGATCGTGCTAGAATCGCCGTAAGAAATAACCGTAAAAATTGAACACACTTTTCAGAGATGCATGCTACAACACACCGTACCGCTAATTTAGCCGCCGTAAGACTAACAAGAATAGAAACGTGTCAATTTCTTACGGTGCAGTTACGGTTATTTCTATACGGCTAATTTAATGTAGCATGGGCTTTACTAGAAAATAGTTGGTATTTCGATGTTGCATTGGTAGAGACATGAACATCTCGCGAATTCAATGACGCACATGTTAGAAGCCATTGTCCTATGCGTAATCAAGCCCCGTATATTCGTTTATTGTCTGCAGTTACACTGAGTAGCAGCTAATGGACTAATATCCGAGGCTTGAGTATACATAGGATATTTTATTCTAACGTGCAGGTCACGGAATTCCCGAAATTTCCCTGTCCCTAGGTACAGGTTATTTTGTTTATTTTTTTAACGTTTCTCCGTTGATTTAATCGAGATAATGATTTCTGTTTTTAATGGACACGAATGGATTTTTTAGCCGAAATGCGAAAAATAAAACAAAAGTAAACAACGGAAGACGCATTTACTGAGCTGTTTGAGAATTTTAGATTTGTTTTCCACATCAGTTAATTTGACCCTAAATTACCATGTGTTCGTCGGTAGTGCTCGACTAACTGAGAGAGTGAGAGAGAGCTGACGGGAGCCACTCACCACGACAGCCAACCGCAGCTCGCCGAGGCAGACGGCCAGCAGTGCTGCCAACTGCAGGGCGCACAGATGTAGTCTCATGACGAACCTTCTCCTGCGGCCTCGACGAAGATACTGACAGGCCAGCAGGCTGAGCTGAGAATACTGTGAGGTCAGGGACAGAGCACAAGTCGCTATCTTCCCTAGCCTGTCGACCTCGCGTGTACCAGGCACCCGCCTGCCAGCTGACCTTGACCTTCAATACCTCCTTGCGGAAAGCACCGCCATATCTTCACCCCCCTTCTCCTCTTTGAGTCGATATTCCCGGTACATATTTTCCTTGATGTCGACACTCATACACGGGCCGCATAGCAGGAAGCAGAAACGTGAGCAGATATCGGAAAATTGTTACACAGTTTTGTTAAAACAGTTGGCTAATTTTTTCTTCAAAACAAAATGCACTATGGTTTCAAATAATTATGCAATTAAGGATACTCTCATTAATGAACACAGTGCATTTTTTTTATCTTCACACGTATGATGTTTATGTTTTCAATCACCGAGAGGTCTTAACATGAAATTTTGAACACGGGTAAGCTTACCTGGGGTAATATTCCAAAAACACCAAGAACTTGAAATTTTGGTTGCCCTACCATACCTTCGTGAATTTTCATAAAAGTACCTTATGTCACTTCTGATAAAGAGTTATTATCTGATGTTGATCCTCTATCCATCACGTTTACCATTTCAAACTATTTAATAAATATACAAACATTGTATCAAGCAGTACAGCGGTTTATATCCATGTGGCAATGTTTATATTCCAGTACGCCCCGAGAGCTCGGAGCTCGGATCATGTCAACAATGTAAACATTTCCTTATAGTACCCTCAATAACATGTTTGTTTTTCAAAACCTTCACTTGAAGTTGAAAGTTATGTGACATTAAGGAATTTTGGCGGGATAATGTTTCGCTTAAAATATGAACTTCTTTGGTGCCCCAACCTTGAGGTTAGTGAAATGGTAAACGTGGACTGATGCTGTTGAGGAACTTCAGTAGATAGTGGACTACATAATCCATTGTCATTACTTTTTAACGACTTCATACAAATTATACTAATTTCATCTGCCTTGCTGTTATTTTATGTGTTAGACTTGCAGGTTTGCACAGACTTTAAAACGAATTTCAGCCCAGAACCACCTGTACAATAGATCGGAACTACAAACAACTGCGCCACATAATGTAGAAATTATTCAATTAAACTAATTTTAAAAATAAAATATTAATTTCCTGGGCTCATAGAGGTTGCACAACACCGCGTCTCGATAGAGCTGTATAACGAAATTTTTGTATAAATTAGTTCTCGCTGGTAGTACTTGCTTTTCGGATCGTCTGCCTGGAAAGTTCGCAAACTAAGTTTTCTATTTAAATAAGTTAGCTAATAAGATAAAAAAAACTTGCATTACTTTTTTAGATACTTACGTAAGCATCATTCTGACGCGAATACCACCTAAATATCTTTACTGGTTAGATACGTATCATCGGCTAATAGAAAACAAATTCAATGCCTTTTTAAGCCCTTTAGGTGTCGGATTTCGAAAAATCTTAATTTCATTTCACACCTTAAATATTTATTCAAGTATCCAAGTGAAGGGAAAATCACGACAAGGTATAATTCAGTCAAAGCAAAATCGATCACTCATTAAAAATCACGTATCACTCCTGTACAGTACTGAGTTCGAATTTTGAAAAATCTTAAAATCTTTTTACGGCCCTTTACGTAATCGTCATCCTGAAGCTAAAATGAATTGAATATCTCGATGGGTTCGATATATATTTGATCTAAAACACATTCCAGGTCTTTTCACCTCCTAAGAGACTGAATTTCGAAATAGGTATCCTTGTTACTACAATTTAGACAGTAACACGCAGCAGTAAATTATTACATTATATGACTGTTTGTTCTACTAAAAGGTGTTGTAAGTGTTAGGGCGTGTGTGCGTGTACACACACACACACACACACACACACACACACACACACACACACACACACACACACACACACACACACACACACACACACTGTAATTTGTGTGTGGCACTGATGACTGTCGACTGGAACCAATGTTGACAGAAAACAACCACAACTTACCACACTCCACAAGACAAACAGAAAATGAAAGAAATAGCACCAATTATTAAAATGAATGAAATTCGGAATTGAAAATCTTTAATTAGAGTAAGGTAACTGACTGGAAATCCAAAACTAATGACTTAACATGTGAAGCCAAATAGTTGTGAAATTTGATTTAAATCTTCAGCGATTAAATTTATTCAAGAGTTAAAAAATATTAAATAGTATAATAATTAAGTTTACTTGACTGTACACTATACGTATTAAATACAAAATCAGTTTTAGCATATTCTCATGTTTAAATAATTTACATGCAAAATATGTAGACCCGTCATTATATTACATAAGGCAATTATCATTCAAAAGTTAATATTACAGTCAATACATCAATTGCAATATTACAGTTACAGTAAATAAACATAATACAGAAGTGGCGAGGGGTATTATGGATTGTAAGTAGCCTATTTATACACACAATTGGGACATTTATCATACAATAGAGACAGAATCAAACAAAAATTACATTAACACTTATTTCGTGGCAAACTAAGTTTTTTTTCTTCAGTCTTTACAATATTAGTTTCGTTTGAACGCCGCATGTACAAAGTACTCAGTTTAACTCAATTGTTGGTTTCGTTTTGTCTGGTGTTTACATTTTCACTTCACGGCATCTCGCCTTTATCGTGCGCTAAAAGCTTGGCGAAACAGAACATGTGCTGCCGCCTTTATATTGGACACGACTGCGCTATTAGTTTCTCACACGAAGAGAGGTTCGCTGTAGTTATCATTAGAAAGTAATGCTCGTGATAACATACTTTTGCGTTCTCCCCCTTTCCTGTGACATTTTATTTCGGAAAAGCTAAAAAGGCTAGAAAGCTTAAAGTTACTAGTTAGGCAAAATACAATTTTTGCCGCTAGTTGATGGCCAAGTCCTCGTTACTCGAATAGTGAAAACGATTCCGTAATCAAAGATTGTCGAATCGAGGGAATCTATAGTGACAAAAATACTATAACGAAATGATAGCGCTCATAAATTTTGTATCTCTTCTAACTAATGTAATATCAAAGTATTTTGTAACATGCAACACCGAAAATAGTACTATGCAGATAATACAGAAGTATCAATGAGTACCTAACAATCAAAATTGTATTCAATTTCGTGCTCTGATTTGTAATTTTTCTGTACAGATGTTTTTTCTGCAAACTTCGAAGACAAGGTTGTTGTTTAACATGGGGTCAAACAGAACAAAATAAAAAAATTAATAAACATGGGATTTGTTAACTCTACACAGGAAGAACAGAAGCAAAACTCATAATAAGCACACCACGTGAATCCTGGGCTGAATTGTAGACGAAAATGTAAAATGTTAGTGGAAAAAGGTTGCACGTTTTATTTGCACAATGCGGCAACATAGCACTGTCACAAAATAAGGAGTGTATGTTTCCTGACCAATCAGAAAATAATCAACAAGTAAAGAACTAATTTATTATTGGATGAAAATTTTCGCGCCAACAGCTATTATGACGTTTTACATTCTTATTGGCCGACATGAAAAACTTGGCGAAGAAAACTCAGAGACGACCATCTTTAACTCCATGCCAAGCCAGTTACGCCATTTAAGTTATGCCAAGCATTAGTTGTGAACTCCGCCGTTCGTTTCACAGATATCCACTTTCTTATGCTATGTTTTTCACTTGCGCCATGTCAATTGTGAACGGGGCTTGGACACGTCACTTGATGCTTGCGTGTGTCAGATAAATTTTGCAGTTGTCAGGAACCTACACAGTTTGATAAAATTTTTTGTTATTAATTATATAAAATACAAGTACGTCGATTTCGGTTCATTTTGTTTTAGTATTGTTGAATTTAAATAGGAAAATACACGGAACTATGTTATGTAATTTCGCTATAAACCATACAAGCAGTAAAGGGAACTATAGTTTATGTTGACTTATGTGTAGTAACAGCTAGCAAACAGATAGTGATACTTTTCAAATGTTAAATTTTTAGTGCTCAGCTCATCCCGAATGTATAGCATTATTTTATTCTGTGGCACTGTAGTAATAGTCCTCTCTTGCGCTCTCAGACATCTATTACTAACCTACTACTACTATTCTGACCTGCATTTTATGTAATTTATAAATATATTATGCTTCATTGATGTAACATTATATAAAATAATACCTGAACAACGTGAAGCACAAGATGAAACTTTCTCTGTGCAGTATTTCCACATTGTGCAACATTATTTTTAGGTCGAGTAAAACAAATTTTCATTAAGTAAATACCAATATCAAATTAAATGTGAAGACTAATTTTGAATTCCCGCTTTGAAAATTTTTCAACTACATATTTTGATCCTAATCAAATTTGACGTCCGGTAAACTCTTTACTAAACGAAATAAAATTTTTTAAACGAAATAGCACCGTACAAATGCAGATCAAATCAAGATCAATAGATCAAATGTTTTTAAATCCGCCTGATTGTCTAGTTTATATTACGCTCGTTGTCATTGGCAACACTGTTTGTTGTTAATGCCGGCCGGTCCGGTGTGTATTTTTTTTTCTAATGTGAACTTGTGAACACTTGCGAAGGGCAAAGTCTATGGGCAAAGTGTAGAGGCTGGGTAAGTAATGTGCGTCGGAGTTTTGTCAAAACCTTTGACAGGTAATATATAAAAAGGCAATATTTTGTTTGTTCATGTCTGTTGAGAATATCAACGTAATGAATATAATTGCTGTACTAAATAAAATATGTAAGCGTGTGTAGTTCCGATCTAGAACGTTCTACGTGTTTTGCCATTATACTAACTTGTTTGTGTGTGTTGGCCTTAAATGACGATTAGTTGCTTTATTTGTATTTCCTACTGTACCGCATGTGCTGGAATGACTTCTTTGTTCTTAGAAAAAAAATTCGGCCGGGTCCTTGTGCGATCTACACTCCACAAATTGTCAGATACTAATGTACTTATTGTTTTTTCTTGTATTTTTACTTTGTATATATGTTGTATGTTATGACGCTGTCCGTGACAGCAATTTCAGTCTTTTAACAATAAAATCCAAACACATGCATATAGAGATGGATTATGGGTAGTGGAAATTTCCTATCGGAAACTTTCAAAAACGGAAAATTTACAGACCTGTTGGAAACTTTTCAAAAAAGTAGAAATTTTGGGAAACATTGAATTTTTTAGCTGTATTTCAATGGTCTTAAGATTTGTCTGTGCAATCATTAAAAAAAATAAATAACACAGTTACCATTTTATTCATCCATGTCAGTATGCTTTTATCAGCCAAAACCAAACTAGTAAATATTGTTTTTTTAACATTAACTTGTGTGTTGGCTTTGTTATCTTGTGCGAGATAAATGTGAGATTGAATTTCACTTTCGGCTACTTCAAACTTCATATCAATTTCAAAACACACTAGGCAGATAAGATAAAGTGCTGTGAGCATTTGCCACATCATGGTATAGTAACAGTGCTGGTTTTATATGTACTGATATTGTTGAACTCTGTAATGGTATCTGGTTAACGAATAATGGGCAAGATTAAAGGTGATATTTGGAGTTATTTTTTATGAAAAATCTGTTCGTGGAAAAATCAAAGTTTTCTGCATATTTTGTGACGCGTCATACTTCAGTAACAGTACGAGAATGGTAAGGCACATTAAGAAGTGTTCAAAATGTCCGCCAACTATCAAATGCAAGTTTCTTGGAAGTGAAAAGCAAGAAAAAGAACATTTTTTTTATTGAATTTAAAAGCTGCTTCAATGAGCATTGCTCCTTAAAGAGGCTATACATAAAAATACTTTTGACAGCATTACTTTACAATACTAACTTTGTCAAAGGAATACTAAAAACCTTAAAACACACACGGTATATATATTAACAAAATGCTAACAAAGGTTCAATCAATTATACAGTTGTGTCGTGACGTCACGGAGGACGCTGAAAAATCAGAAAGAAAAGATTTTATTACTGTCATTGAGGAAGAGGAATGTGAGAAAGAACAGAAGAAACTACTGGAGTGTGTATAAAACACAGCCAGTGTATCTTTATCCATTCTAAGGTTGCAGCTGATTCATTCAAGTGAATGACAATAACATTTTTGCTCAGCAAAAATTTCATTTGAAATATTGAAAAATACAAGGGTAACTGTGTTTCGACATGATCACAATGCGAGGAATCAGGATACAATTCAATTGCTTTAATTTATTTCGTTAGCAAGTTTAATTTCTTCTCCAACCTTAGAATGGACAGAGTATAGCACTGAAACCGAAGAAGAAAGTGATTTCAGTCATGAGGACAGTGATGGGTTTTTTTTATTTCTAAGTCCAGTATGACTTGATATGTAAATCAGGATATACATAGCACATTTAATTCACGTTCAGTTAAAACTGTAACATTTATTTTTCTTATAATGTATGTAACTAATTGTTGATGAAATAATTTCTTTTTGATATGTTGTACTTTATACAACTTTGATTTTATTAATCAATCATGTAATGAACAGATATAACATAGGAGGTCTGTGTCACCAAATATACTGTACTGTACACATGATTTAAAAACTCATTAGGCCTAGGCCGACTTTCAATTAATTATGAACTATTGTAATACCGTCAACTGGGGTGACTTTGATAGAAAAAAATGTTTTAAATGCTCAACACATTGTATTAAATTTTTTATTCTTAAATGTATTTATTGGATAATAAAGGTAAAGTGGTAGAGCACTAATTCACAATAGTTACGAAAATTTTACTATTACGATTTCATAGAAAAAACTTAAATAGGGGCCTATCAAAGTTGTACCC